>JAJOZX010001277.1:467500-597500 GCA_023014485.1 Bathynomus jamesi | reverse complement strand
TTATTATGGTTAATAAATTTAAAAAATGTTCTGGAATGTTCAAGAGTGCAGAAGCGAATTCCACATTTCGCTACGTTTTTTAATTAAGCGAACATTACAAATAATAAAAGCTTACCTGAAGTTGAGTTGAACTGAACAGTTGAGTAACTATTGCGCAATACTGGACACAAGTGATTCGGTTGATTTCATTTCGTGCTTTTATACAATTTGCGAGTGCATGAAGAACAATGTCGTGTGTTCTAGAATTTTCTTGTATGGGTGGATTGATATTAGTCATCGAATTTGAGCACCGGAAGTGATTTTTCGGGCGATCTCACGATATATTAGCGTACTGAAAAATTCGAAAATATTTTTTAGGTTAAAACCTAAAAGTCCGCCCTCTAATAATAATATATTTATATACTTATGAGTAGTAACGTAAATATATGGTTATGGTGATTCAAACTTTTGATTTGGGGGGTGACCTTTTTTAAAAACTGAGAGGAATTAGGGTCTTTTTCATTGTTTTTAAGCAAAGGTTCATCGATTTATGATACAGGAGATCTTTTATTTGAAAAAAAGTCTAAAAGTTATAACCGTAATAATATATATATTATATATATATATATATATAGATATACATATACATTATATATATATATATTTATATATGAGAAAAGTTCAGAATGGGAGGGCTTTGTAGCCCAGTAATTAATTTTTTTTCCCGTCCGATTTTTTTGGCTGAAAATGCCTGGAGGCACTGGCTGATTAAGCCAACTGGCTGATGATGCATGGAGGCAATGGCTGATGATGCCTGGAGGCACTGGCTGATTAAGCCAACTGGTTGATTAGGGGCCCTCTAAGACAACGGCCGCTCGGCTGAAGTCTTAATATGCGCTTGGCTCCTGTCAAGCGAACACCTCTCCTCCTCTCTCTCTTAGGTTAGGTCTCTCCAACGGGGTTCATTGCATCTTGGGGTATAACTCCTCCTCCAAGTTGCAACATTCCCCCTCCCCAATTTAGGGGGTTCCTTCCAGCAAGGGGTGTGTGGGGGGTTGGCACTATGGGGTGCCTTGCAACAAAGGGGGTGGGAGGTTGGCACTATGGGGTTTCTTGCAACAAAGGGGGGTCGGCAATATGTGGTGCCTTGCAACAAAGAGGGTGGGGTGGCACTCTTGCAACATTTGCAATTGCATTACACTCTAACATTTTGCGCCTATACTACTAATATTCATACCTTTCTTTTTTGTTCTTTTCTTATCCTCTCTTTACTTGCATGTCTGTAGTTTGCATGGTATGACAGTGTTTGAGTTAAGACTGTGTTTGCATGGTTTCTAAGCGTTCTTATTTTATTTATTTTCATCTTTCATCCCTTTCCTATTCTCTTCGGCTATTTTCGACTTGTCGGCAGTGGCCGGCGGATGATGATGGTGAATCTTTCTCTTTTTCTGAATGAATGTTATCCACGAATGGTAGGTTTTGCTACTTACTTAACTCCTTATTCTCTTCTTTTAACTCCCTACTCTCTTCTTTCTCTCGGGCTAACCTTAGGGTCTTTGTTAGCCCTAGCGTCTGTAGATCTCTAGCTTGAATATCAATTGAAAAAGAAATCATTATCGATTGAGAGAGGAAGAGGGAAATACATGACAGAATATTAGAAGAATTTGCTTCAAAACCAATGCGTTTAGATTTTAAGTTCAAATAAGGTAAATATTTCGTTAATTTTTTAAAAGTAGCTAACGTTGTATTAACACGATCCTTGCAATAGGTGTGCAGAGTAGAAATTTGGAAACCTAGCCCGAGTACCCTTAAAACTCTGGCGTCGCCACTGATATATATATATATATATACAGGGTGTCCCATAAGTCTGGAACCATAGGGTAAAATAAATAATTCATGTTTTTCCGTTTATGCAAGTGCCCATGATGTCTTTGAGTAAGGAAGAACGCATCCAGGTAATTCTGCTCGTAGGAAATCGGAGTCAGAGGGAGGTCGCTGAGAAATTTAACAAATTGCATCCGGACCGCGCGCCGATAACACACAGCTGTTATATTAGACCTCCCAGGACATCCACCGACGATGACGCAGCCGCTACCATCCTCGCTCATTTTACAAACAGTCACCAAAAGTCTCTTCGCCGTTTTTATTGCCCTTTTTATCATTTTGCCCTATGGTTCCAGACTTACAGGACACCCTGTATATATATATATATATATATATATATATATATATATATATATATATGTTAACCCCTCCGTCTATGGCCTTGGTCGGTTCGAAGTTGATGGGGGTTCTGGTTAGGTGGCAGCAACGGATTGTTACTCTGGAGTAGCTGGTACTGTATAGGGAATCGCAGTAGTCTCTCTTATATTACTCTCCGATTTCTTCTTGTAGTGGATCGGAGGATTCTGTGAAGCTGATTCAATTCTCTGAAGGTTCCCTGATTCTTCTTGTAACGTATCGGGAAATTACGGTTTCTCTATTTAAGACTAAGTTCTCTGAAGAGAGCAAGGCTCGAAGGAGTATATAAAGACTTTCTTTTACTGTAGTTTACTGCTAAAATGTTACAAGTAATGCTCAGCCTCTAAGTTAGATCAGTGAAATCAGAATAACCAGAATAACAATTTGAAAATTTACATGGATTTATATGCCAAAATTTTGTGGACATTATTATTTAATGTTGACTTGTTTAGTTTTTATTCTCTATAGGCTGCATTATTTTTGCACAATATTTGAAGATAAGGTAAATATTTTAGCTGTGGCAACGTCTAAACAGATAAGCAAGATATTTAAAGATGAAGCCATATTTTTATCTTAAACCGCATATTGACAGAGCTGGTATTATCATAATCTGCCGAGTTAACTAGAAATAGAAATTGAAATATGCATTTTCTTATGAATTACACTTAAACATGCATATGAGCAAAAATAAAAGGCTTAAGATTTAGAATTAAACTTTTAGGCAAGACATGACTTCATCTTTTATAACGAAGAGAGAATGTATACAGAAAATGAACATTGCAAAATTTAATCAGGTTTCATTATTAAGCTAAATCTAAAAAATGATTAAGTAATTTAAAAAAAACAATTCACCAATTATTATTTGGCAAAATTAGAAAGCAAGTAAAAAATTTATCCACACTCGCGTTAGGCGATTTTGGTCTTTATGTAAAAATGAATATATGAACGTACATACATACGAATATAAGTATTATATGAATATATGAACGTACATACATACGAATATAAGTATTATATGAATATAAATATATAAGAATATAAGGATTATATAAATATACGAATTATAAGATACGAATTATATAAATGAATATAAGAATTATACGAATGAATCTAAGAATTATACGAATGAATCTAAAAATTATATGAATGAATATAAGAATATAGGAATTATTCATTGTTAATTTTCACACACACACTCACACACACACACACACATATATATACAAGTATCGCGATACACTTTCTGTATCTTGGATCGTATCGCGATACATTTGTATTATTTGTATCGTATACAAAGATACGATCGAAAGATACGATACAAATAAGTGTCAGTGACGCGATACTTTATCATAGACTCAGTCAGTGATCTTTCCCCTCCCCTCTCCATCTTCTCCCCCTCCCCATCCCCCAATCCCACTCCCAGAGCAGTGAGGAAGAAGACGAGTTCTTTAATTTTAAGAAACGAAAAATTTGTGAGACTGAGAAGAAACCGCGTCAAGAATTATCTAATTATTTAGCGAATAATTCATCAGACATTCAACAATTACACATGTATCCTTTGATAAAAGAACTGTTCATAAAATACAGCACTAAACTATCTCTTTCCTTCAAATAGAAACAGAATGTTTGATGAATTGTTTGAGAAGTCACTGTTTGTAAAATTCAATAAAAATAGAAAGTAATTCAGTTGTTTCATAATATATCATATATGATGTGTGTATATATATATATATATATATATACACATATATATATATATATATCAGCACACCGGACAAAAAATTAGTCACCCCTCAGAATGTACCTAATAACGTGTGACGGCGCCTCTGGCCTTGATAACCGCACGAATCCGGCGAGGCAGAGACTCTACGAGGTTGTGCATGTACTGAACATCGATTTGCTGCCACTCGTTCATCAGCCGGTCCCGAAGTTCCGCCAGAGTCCGTGGGTGTCTATTCCTGCGCTTCACTTTCTGTTTCCAGCCTGAACAACACCTTCGACGCATTCAGGATTAAAGGCTTCATTGGACCTGCGATGTACTCGTCACCTCCCATCATTGGAGAACAAACAAAAAAGGGACTCATCGGACCAAATTACACGTTTCCAATCTGCCGCAGTCCAGTTTTTGTGCCTCTGAGCCCATTTATAACGTGCCAATTTGTGACTTGCTGTTAACAGCGGCCTCTTCCGTGGTACCCTGCTCCAGATGTCCATCGCATGCAGTTCTCGTCGCAATGTCCGTTCGGAAATTGGTCGCTGGAGAACCTCATTGGTTTCTTGGAGCAATTGTTCTCTGGTTTGAAAACGATTTGCAGTTACTAGACGAGAAACATGGCGGCGGCCCCTATTGTCGAGAATTGTTTTCCGGCCACAGTTACGCCCTCGATTTTCAGTTGATTGCGAACTACACCACTCTTTGTAAACTCGCTGGACAGTACGCGTTGACACACCAACAAATTGGGCTACTTCAGACATTTTGTGTCCGTGGGCTCTGCCAAACACGATGGCTCCTTTTTGCCACTGAGTAACGTCTTCCTCACGACCCATTTTGCAGACTATATCCAACACACACTTTGTTCTTCACCACCTCACGAAACAGATCTGATCCTGTGTGCTACGTCACCGCTACTTGTCACTTACCAATGCTACATCAGCGCCCTCTGTGTGACCTTGAACTTCCTACTATCGGTGCTATTAGGGGTGACTAATTTTTGTCCGGTGTGCTTATATATATATATATATATATATATATATAATATATAATATGAAAATTATTTCACGAAAGTGACACGTGAAAAATATTTATGATGAATAAAACCACGAAGGGAAAAGAAACACAAAGTGGTGCTCAAGCGCTTTCGTCTAATGACATCCTCAGGAACACTGGAGTGAAAGGAGAGTTCAAGACAATATATAGGTTACAAAAATAAGCATATATATATATATATATATTATATATATACAGGGTGTCCCGTAAGTCTGGACCCATAGGGAAAAATAATAAAATTACAAAATAGTCCAAAAATTTATTTATAATATATTTTTTTATTATTTTTATTATTATTTTTATTATTTTTTTATTATGATCTTACTCCGCTGGAGTTTTATTTGTGGGGCCACTTGAAAGCCAAAGTGTACGAGGTCAAACTTCAGAACATTTTCCACCTTAAAGCACGCATTGTGGAGGCGTGTCAAGAAATTTCTGCGACTGTGATTCAGAAAGTGCTGTCGCAGTGGAGATTACGTCTTCAACTATGTGTGCGACACAACGGCGGACACTTTGAACAGATTATGTAATAAATTTTTGGACTATTTTGTAATTTTATTATTTTTCCCTATGGGTCCAGACTTACGGGACACCCTGTAGTAAGTATAGAAATAAAATTTGTGGGAGGAGCAAACACATTTGTACGGAAAAATGACAATTTTAGCACTTTGCCCGAAATTCAACATAAATTCAAATGGCTCGTTTCCAGCCAATTTTTTATAGTTGTCTGAATGGTAAACAGGTCACAAAAGAATAAAGAAATAAAAATAAATATAAATTGGAAAAAATTACAAAATAATGCCTTAGTGATATATACATCACAACCGAAATAAACATAAAGAAATAAACCAACAGTTAAAAAAAAAAAAAAATTGTAAGTGGTCTACAAATTCAAGCTCAAAAGGAAAGTTTACAATCAATTTAATAGATGATGCCAAAGTGATATATATGTCACAAAGAAATAAAATAAAGAAATAAACCAAAAAAATAAATTGAAAAATAAATTGTAAGAGAGGCACCCAAATTTATAAGGGAAAAAATTACCAAAGGTTTTTTAGTTATTGTCTGAATCATGCATACTATGGTCACAAACGAATAAAAAAGTACAAGTAAATATAAATTGGAAAACAAAATGATGCCTAGATGATATATAAAGAACTATAAAAATATATACGACATATATAAGGTATATAAACGCAATATATAAGGAATATATATATACACACATAAGGGAAAAATTACCAAAGGTTTTTATAGTTATTGTCTGAAAGATCTGTAGGTCAACAAAAGAATAAAGAAATAAAAATAAATATAAATTGGAAAAATTACAAATAATGCCTCAATGATATACAAAGACAAAAAAAAATATAAGAAATACGTGCAACTACACATGTACACATATACACCTGCATAACCAAATATATATATATATATATATATATATATATAATATATATATATATATATATATATACACATACATATACATATATATAAGAAACACGCATACAACAATAAATTGAAAAATAAAATTGTAAGAGAAACAAAAATTTATAAGGAAAAAGAGACAAAAAACAAATTTTTACCAAAGGTTTAGCAACTTGTCCTTTTTGTTTAAATCCATTCTGAAGGAATTCAGAGCAACGGGATCGAGTTGAAACAGACCTTTACTCATGTTAAAGTTATTTGTAAGTTGAATTATAGTAGACTCAACTATAAAAACCTTTGGTAATTTTCCCTTATGTATATATATAATATATATTCCTTATATATTGCGTTTATATACCTTATATATGTCGTATATATTTTTATAGTTCTTTATATATCATCTAGGCATCATTTTGTTTTCCAATTTATATTTACTTGTACTTTTTTATTCGTTTGTGACCATAGTATGCATGATTCAGACAATAACTAAAAAACCTTTGGTAATTTTTTCCCTTATAAATTTGGGTGCCTTTCTTGCAATTTATTTTTCAATTTATTTTTTTTGGTTTATTTCTTTATTTTATTTCTTTGTGACATATATATCACTTTGGCATCATCTATTAAATTGATTGTAAACTTTCCTTTTGAGCTTGAATTTGTAGACTCCACTAACAATTTTTTTTTTTTTTAACTGTTGGTTTATTTCTTTATGTTTATTTCGGTTGTGATGTACTGTATATATCACTAAGGCATTATTTTGTAATTTTTTCCAATTTATATTTATTTTTATTTCTTTATTCTTTTGTGACCTGTTTACCATTCAGGCAATAACTATAAAAAATTGGCTGGAAACGAGCCATTTGAATTTATGTTGAATTTCGGGCAAAGTGCTAAAATTGTCATTTTTCCGTACAAATGTGTTTGCTCCTCCCACAATTTTTATTTCTATACTTACTATATATTATATATATATGTTTATTTTTGTAACCTATATATTGTCTTGAACTCTCCTTTCACTCCAGTGTTCCTGAGGATGTCATTAGACGAAAGCGCTTGAGCACCACTTTGTGTTTCTTTTCCCTTCGTGGTTTTATTCATCATATATATATATATATATATATATATATATATATATATATAGCCTACGGTTAACCAATTTGATGTTACCGGTTTATAGCGTAAAGTTGCACCTGAATAATGATAACGGTTAATTGATTGATAATGATTGATTGTTAATGATAAGGCTGGAATCACCAATTTATAATCACTCCAGGGTCACCACTTTATTGTGTGCCTACGGATCACCGATTTGATGTGGCTAAGAAAGTAGGCTTACTATAATTACTGAATAAAATTATTTGAAATTAGGGTCACCAATTTGGGCCTACCGCCCAAATAAACAATATTTAAATAGGAGAAAAAAATTCCCTTGTTGTTTTGTGTTTAATTAGGAAAATAAATCAATTATTTGTTCACAGCGATTAACAGTTCAATAAAGGTATTTTTAATGAATAGCAATGATATAACGGCATTTATATTATGTTAAAGATGACTGAGTATTAACATTAAAAAATGGTTATACAGTCTAATTGTTAAGTAAGTACAATGATGATAAACACTAATTTAAGTAGGCTAATGACATGCCGAGTGAACACAGAATAAATAACGAAACTTATTGTACAGAAATAAGGGAAATAATGCCCGTACGTTTGGTACATAAATGGATTAGGCCGTCAAGAATGAAATACATAAAAGAGCACATAAACAATAAAATGCACGATAAGTAAATTATATGAATGATCACAATAACAGGGTGATACAAAATTACGATATTGGTACGACACTTGAATAGGCCTACTGCGGTCTTGATGAGAGAGTTAGTTTTCCAGATTGCTTGCGTACACTTGGATATAGCCTAAACGCGACACACGATTACACTGTGTAGGCTTCGTGTGAATTGCTTAAGACGAAGGCAAGGAAGCTTACCGCAAATGATGAATACTCTGGAGATTGAAGAGCTATTTGAAGACAGACCGTATTGCGTTCGCTCTTGCTGACCTTGGAGACTGTAAAGGGACTGTAAAGGGCCTGCTGAGTTACTTGTTGAACAGACGCCGATCGAATTGTAGCGAGAGGATGAGTGACGAGCAAACATGAGGTTTGTGGCTCGTAGCCTAATAAAAGGTTTACGGACCTGGGCTTCTGGTGATTGCTTCTACAGGCGAACTGGCCTTACCGGCGAGAGGATTAGTGTTGAGGGTCGGTAGAGACTTGTAGAGAAGGGGGCCAAACGGAAACTCCTGCGGCAGTGACGTTGCTTCTTGCAGGATGAAATTGTAAAGGGCCTTCGTGCAGACTCAACCGGAGCCTTGAAGAAACAGCAGGCTGCTCTCCGGCGAAGGCCGGAGAGCGGGTGTCTTGACGAGTGGTGTTACTGACGAAGGTGCTGAGAGTGAGACGTGACGGTCAAGACGAGAAAATGGCTAGCGAGAAGTGAGAATGATTTGAGGAAGAAGCTGCATTTTATAGGTTTTGGTGACGTCCTCTGGTGGTCGCTTCGGGAAATACCACAGAATCTGTGTTTCCTGTGTGGGCCAGTTTCATGCCCACGTGTATAGCCTTTGTTTTGACTCCATGATGTTTGAGAATGGCGGGGAAAAGGACATTTCCTTGTCTGACCGATATATATATATATATATATCGTATCGTTACTTTTTTGGCCCCGATACACCACCCTATACATATATATATATATATATATATATATATAGTTACGTTCTAAATACAACGAAATATGAAAATTTACCACGGAATTAATTATATAGTTAGAGGGAAAATATTTAGCATAAAATTTATCAGATGAATCTAATTATGGTTTTGCATATCAGATAAGAATATACAAGCTTTTGCTGACAAGGAAAACGAGAGACCTGCGGAGCCGTACTACCTGATCTTCAATAACATACGCCTTCATTACGTACAGTATTAAATGCAGTTAGCATTTTATTTATGCGATACATTTGCTACTGATTAGGTTAACCGTATTGAAGAGCGACATATTTATCCTTTTAGTTTCTGGAAGGGTAATAACATACACTTACGCGTCAAGGCGTCACGTCACGTCACGTCGCGTCGATGCTTCACGTTTCCGTAACGCTTTGACGCGTCGGCACCACACGACGTAACTAAACGATGACCAGGTGTTTTTTTGGCTAAGGAAATTCTTGTATCACCTGAAATGACAATACTTGCACGTTTGTTTTCAATCGCCCACTACTCTGTAGTGATCCTCTGCTTTTCATTTTAGGCTCATTAATTATTGCCATAGTTATGCAGTATACTAGCAGAAATGGGACAGTGTTACAAAGACCTTTTCCCTCAATTTCATGAAACCAATTTAGAATTCGAAAAGCTTACTTGAATCGCGCTCTCTCTCTCTCTCGCTCTCTCTCTCAATGAAAATAAATTTAATTCTCCGAGTCTTCCATTTTGGTATTGATTAAGTTAGGCCTACGCGTTTCACAACGATTTACAGACAGTGTCCAAAACTGATCACGCACCGCCAACGTGTATTTGCCAAAGGGCAAAAGGGAACTTTAACGAATATTAATGGGTATGCATCATTGAAACAAGGCACTCCAGTATATGCAATCAACAAATCAACATTTAAATTAATAAGCTCTAAGAGGAAGTTGTCGGTTTAAATCTAGTCACCTTAAAATGACCTCAAACGGTTATATATACGCTCTTTAATCTTTAGTTACAAAATGGGTCCTAATATATAGTACTTTAATTTCTAAGTTATTATTTATTTCATATATAATTATAAAAAGTATATAGTCGTATACTCGTATAGTCGTATCCATACTCTGATAAAAACATTTGCATGTACGAGCCTGTATTAGTTGAGAAGCACGCTATATGCCAAATATAAACCACAGCGTAACATCTTTATAGTGTATAATGATTAACTTGTAATACATACGAGTATTCGTTATTTATTCGCGTATTTCAATATATTTACTAAACAATCGGAGCTGAATTGGGATCAGTGAAAGAAAGCCACCCCCAAACGAGTCGGGGGTGGCTTTCTTTCATTGACACAATTCGGAGGTGGCTTTCTTTCATTGATCTGTAAGTTATTTAGGTAGGTAGTGATATAAGGCTTTATAAGGCTTTATAAGGCTAACTAACGAAACTATTACGACCTAGCCTAACCAATCGTCAAGGGCGTACAGTTGACCTAACAATTGGTTAGGTTAGGTCGCGATATTTTCGTTAGTTAGCCTTATAAGGCTAAACGGATCAATGAAAGAAAGCCACCCCCAAACGAGTCGGGGGTGGCTTTCTTTCATTGACACAATTCGGAGGTGGCTTTCTTTCATTGATCTGTAAGTTATTTAGGTAGGTAGTGATATAAGGCTTTATAAGGCTTTATAAGGCTAACTAACGAAACTATTACGACCTAGCCTAACCAATCGTCAAGGGCGTACAGTTGACCTAACAATTGGTTAGGTTAGGTCGCGATATTTTCGTTAGTTAGCCTAATAAGGCTAACGGATCAATGAAAGAAAGCCACCCCCAAACGGGTCGGGGGTGGCTTTCTTTCAATGACACAATTCGGGGGTGGCATTGTTTACTAGAAACTTTTAGGGGTGGCTTTCTTTCATTGATCCCTGAATTGTAAGTCTGTGTTCGGTGGCTGTCATAAATGGCTTTTCACGAATGTAGGTGGTAGTGAAATAAAATTTATACGAGTATAGAAGACGGTCTATTGTTTTCCATTACAGTATGTGATTCCAGCCAGCTTGTATGATATAAAAGTTTTTCGCCATAGAAGAGAGTTAGCGAAACAACAAAATGAGAAAAGTTTGATTGACTTCGTGTAGCAGTGCCTGAAAAAGACGCATTATGAAAACTAGTTGAGAACTGAATGAGGGTACGTTAGAGCATATATTAAACGAAATGCTTACTTGGTTCAAACTCTAAGAAAAATAAACATGGCGTGAATGAGGAATGAAAGACGCAACTGAATTTGAATAAAGGACGGAGGGGGAACAATTTGCGGAGTAGATGTTCAAAGTCAGGTATGGTTGGTGCATGAATCAGTAGTTAAATGGAATACCTGATACACAAAAAGTTAGAAAGGATACACTTTCATGAAGTTACACGCATACGGGAAGATTGGATCATCAAATGAAAAGGATAATTACTTAGTGGAACAATGTGTATGGAAATGTAACGATGAATGGTTCTACCGTTTTTGATCGAGATTTAGAAAATAGTGAACAGCATGAAATAAACTAAATTTCACTAATCTCTTCCATCTTTTATTATCGCCTAATCGTGCTTTCATTATATATTGTGTAATGCCATCAATCAGGCTTTGTTCGTGAAGTTATAACGGTATGGGTGGATTGGAGTTATATATATATATATATATATATATATATGTATTAAATATTTATACAGGCTGATGCCACTGAAGTTTATTGGAAGTTTCTTAAACTTTGCTGACTATATGACATTACAACTTTTAGGATTAAAACAAAATATGATATTTTTAATATATAAAATCTTTGTTGTTAGGCCTACAACGTTCGTATATATACATCTTGGTTAATCTTGGTTCCGCTTCCGCTCGAATTGTTCATTCTGACGGTCAAGCTTGTTGCTCCACCTTAGATCTAGAACTTAACGTGGAATTCGAATCGCGACCCATCACGGGTGTTCAGAAATTACAAAATCTTCGCCCGGACTCAATCTCACGACATCTCGCTGAGCAGCCCAGCATCTTAACCACTGGGCTACTCAGGGTACTCATTCATCTATCAACCAAAAAAAAAGTAGAGTTTTCTCTGGCAACAGTTCTAGTGTCTTTCTACGGAGACGACGGAAGATACAGTAGCTCTGTAGGTTTCTTTGTCACGGCTTTTCCCTCTGGTATAAATTCATAATGAACAATTTTCATGTACTCAAAAAAGACCTCAAACATCTTGCCTTTGGAGCGATCTAATCCCTAGAAAGCGACCAGAGCTGTGGACAGAGAAAAATTGCACTCTCCAATAGGACAATGCACCCGCTAATCGATCGCAGTTAGTGACGCAATATTTGATTGAGGTTGGCACAGCTATTTTACTACATCCATCGTAATATAGGAGGAGACTGAAGACACCAATCGAACAGAGAAGTACTCATGGGGTGGGGGGCGTTAGACAGAAGATAAGGAGTGCTGGAACTCCCGTTTCTCCTGTCACTGTTCTCCTTAGCTGATCTTTTTCCGTGTCTCATCTACCCTGTGAGTAGTCCAGGATGCTCTCAAACACAACCTTCTCTCCTTTTTCTCACTACATATACATGCATCTTACACACTACAAAATCTTTTCAAAATTAAAAAAGAAATGGCATCAACTATAAGAGCCTCGGAGTTCCCTGTGGAGGAGACCATAAATGTCTCCACTTCTAGCTCCCCAGCTGCTGATACTGAGAATGCAGACCCGGGCAGCGGGGCTGGATCTGCTACCGTTCATTCGATATGTTCTTGGCTTCTGCCTGACTCACTTTTCATTAATTTCTCTAACATTCGTGGCCTTTTCTGAAATTTTCAATCTGTTGAACCCCCTCTCCTTCCCTAAACCTCATCTTCTTTTCCTCACTGAAACTCAGGTGTCTGAGACGACTGACAACAACCCCTTTTCTGTACCCTCTTATTTTCTCTATACTCAATTTCACTCTAAATGTGGATGTTTCGTATATGTACGCAATGACCTAACTTGTTCTCGTATTCCCGAACTCGAATCTTCCGAATTTTATACCCTCTGGCTACGGCTTACATGTCACTCTCAAACTAAATACATCTGCACTGTTTACCTTTCTCCTAATTCTACTGACTATCTAAAATTATTTGACTGCCTCGCCTCCAAAGTGGAATATGTTCTATCTCGCTCTCCCTTTGCTGAAATCTCTATTTTAGGAGATTTCAATGTTCACCACCACCTTTGGCTTTCCTCCCATTTCACTGACATCCCTGGTGAACTGCCTTACAACTTTTTTATCCTAAATGACATAGAGCAGATTGTACAGCACCCTACTCGTATCCCCGATCGTCTTGGAGATAGGCCCAAAATTCTGGATATATTTCTTACCTCTCGTCCTTCTTCTTACTCTGTGAAACTTTTTTCTCTGTTGGGCTCCTCCGATCACAATCTTATATCTGTTACTGGTATAATAGCTCTAATTCGGCCTTTGGATCCTCCCAAGAGGAGGCGCATTTGGCACTCTGGCGCCGCTGATTGGGAGGCATTCAGACAGTACTTCTGTGATTTCCCATGGAATGATTACTGCTTCCGTTGTCCGGGCCCTTCCGAGTGTGTTGACCGTATCACGGAGGTGATTCTCTCGGATATGGAGGCGTACATTTCATATTGTATTCCTACTACTAATGCAAAAAAACCTTGGTTTAACTTTACTTGTTCTAATGCTATCCGCAACAGAGAGGAGGCTTTCAGAAGTTACCATCGCCATACAACTTTTCACTCTCACTCAGCTTATATTTCTGCCCGGAATCGTGAAAAATCTGTTCTTCGACTCGACAAAAATTTCTTCATTCCACAAAATTGTGAAAACCTATCCAATTCTAATTCTTCTCGCTCTTTCTGGCATCTAGCTAAGAACTTCTTCAACAACTTTACTCCCTCTTCTTTCCCTCCCCTTTTTCATTCCGACGGCTCAGTTGCCGTCTCTTCTTCTGACAAAGTTGAACTCTTCGCTGACACTTTCGCTTACAACTCAACCATGGACAATTCCGGTGGTGTTCTTCCATTTCCCCCCGTCTGACTTTATGTCTGAAATTAAAATATCTTCGAAAGATGTTTTATCTGCCCTATCTGTGCTCAACTCTAGAGTACGATCCTGATGGTGTTCCTTCTGTTCTTCTTAAGAACTCTGCTTCAGTGCTGACACCCTGCCCAGGCAAACTCTTGTCTTTGTCTCTCGTCTGGTACTTTTCCTTCCTGCTGGAAGTTCGTTTTCATTCAGCCTGTCCCAAAGAAGGGTGACCGCTCTCAACCCTCCAACTATCGTCCAATTGCTTTCATTTCTTGCCTTTCTTAACTTTTTTAATCTCTCCTTAATAGAAAGGTTCTTAAACACATCTCTTCTCACAACCTTCCTTCAGATTGTCAGTATGGGTTCCGCAAGTGACGCTTTACTGGCGATCTTCTTGTATATCTCTCTGACTCTTGCTGATCATCCTTTCGGATGGCCACTGTTCTTCTCCTAAAGCTATTAACAGTGGTGTTCCTCAGGGTTCTGTCCTGTCACCCACTCTTTTCCTTTTATTTACTAATGATTTATTAAGTTGCAGTTCCTGTTTTTTTTCACTCCTATGCCGATAATTCCACTCTTCACTTCTCCACCCTTTTCACAAAGCATCCCTATCAACAGTCACTTTATGCTTCGCGTAGTACAGCTATGGAGCACCTGACTTCTGATCTTTCTCCTATCTCTGATTGGGGGCAGAGAAAACCTTGTGGCTTTCAATGCCTCAAAAACTCAGTTCCTCCATCTGTCTACTCGTCACACTCTTTCATACGACTATTCCCTTACCTTCAACGACAAACTACTCAATCTTTCCTCTTCTCTTAACATTCTTGGCGTTTCCTTTTCTCGTGATCTTTCCTGGAAAGATCACATAAACTCTCTTTCCGAAACAGCTTCCAAGACGTGAGGTTTGCTGTACTGGATTTGCAGCTTCTTTAACCCCTGCTGAGTTGCTCTCTTTGTACAGGGGTTTTGTTCGCCCCTGTATGGAGTATGCTTCTCATGTATGGGGCGACTCAACCCACACAGACGTACTTGACCAGGTGGAATCAATGGCTTTTCGTCTCATCAATTCTCCGCCTCTTACTGACTGTCTTGAATCCCTCTCTCTTCGCCGCAATGTTGCCTCACCCTCTCTTTACTATCGCTATTATAACAGACACTGCTTTTATGGACTCTCTAACTGCATGCCTCCTCCTTTAAGGAGCGCACGCAGCACCAGAATTTCTACACTTTCTCATTCCTTTTCTGTCCAACTCTCTAAAGCAAGGGTTGATCGGTATTTCCAGTCTTTTATCTACTCAACCGGTAAACTCTGGAGCAATGTTCCTCAATCCATCTTTCCCCTTGTCTATGGCCTTCAATCTTTGAAAAGCAGTGTCCAGGCATCGCGAAAACCCTGGACCTTGTTTTTTGGTCTCTTCTTCTTCTTTTGGGGGGCACTTTTGCGGGCGTTTGCCCTTGGCCCCCTCCTTCCTGCATAAAAAAATCTCCAGACTTTGATCCTTGTGATTTTCATGTTTTTATTCGGTTGGAAAGGAATTGAAACTTTCCATAGAAAATTTCGGATATTTTGGGAATTTGAGAAATTTTCAATTTTAGGTAATTGTTAAGGTTTTTTAGATTTTTTTTTTGGTGGCAAACGGTAAAATATAACATATTTAAGGATTTCCACCCCCTTTATCTTAATTGTTTTTATTGAGTTCAGGTTAGGGGTTAAAACCGGTATTGAAATACCGGTATTAATACCGGTATTGAAGAAGTACAAATAAATTCAGAGCTGGGCACTTGCGGTTTTTTTTGCGGTACTGCGGTACTGCGGTACTACCGCACTACCAAACCGGTACCGCATAACGCAGTACCGCAAAGGATCGCTGAAAGTACAGGCTGTACTTTCAGCGATCCTTTGCGGTACTGCGTTATGCGGTACCGGTTTGGTAGTGCGGTAGTACCGCAGTACCGCAGTACCGCAAAAAACCCGCAAGTGCCCAGCTTTGCAAATAATACCGATACCGATATTATAGGTTTTCGGTATTGACAAAAATTGCTATTGTAAAATTTAGGCAATTTAGTCCTCCGATAAGACTGAAGTGGAAGCAGATTCATTACTGAGTGAATACATGCAAGAAATGGACAAACTAGGAAAAGTGCCATCTAACAAAAATTCCATTGATTTTGATGTTACTAATGAATTTAAAAGCTTGGAAGTTACTTTACAGAGAAGTGAGAATTTAGAGAAGCTGTACAAGGCACTGCTTTCAATTAAACCTACAAGTGCAGAATCAGAAAGAGCCTTTTCTGCTGCAGGCCTATTTCTGACGAAACTGAGATCAAGTCTATCTGAACAATCCCTAGATGCTCTTTGTTTCCTCAAAGCATACTTTCAAAATCAAACTAAGAAATAAATATTTAGATACTAATAATTTCTATCTACCCCAGTAGTTGTATAATAATATGCTAAAAAAAAATTCAAATAATATTTTTATTACAATTTAGTAATTTACTGTATAAACTTTTTCGAATAGAATGCCATCTATTTGGAGTTGGGTCATTAATTTATAGTAAATATGGTGAGTACTGCAAGTCCCTCAGACTTGTGGGAGGGTTGGTCGGGTGGCACCATAATAAATCAAAATAAATTATTTTTTTTATAATACCGGTATCAATACCGGGATTAGCATAATTGCCTCCAAATACCGGTATTGAAAATTTTCGGTATTATGCAAGCACTAGTTCAGGTGCGTTTACTAAGAATATACTGGGCTAAAAATAGGAATTTGAAATCAGTATATCGGAAATTCACGTTTTAATACTCATTAATTCGTAAGATTTATTTTTACGAGTTTCCATTTCAGCAATCTGGGAATTTCTTTCATGTGAAATAATTGAGGGTTTAAAGAAATTTCCATTTGAATATCTGCAGTTCCACGCTACTGCCAGACGTCGGTATCACACTGAAGCGAATCATTTGGTAACATCACAAACTGCATTTTTAATTGCTTTTCTGGCTCCATTATTCTACACTTTTCTTTAACAATTAAATTACACAGAATATGTAGCTGTTCATTTATGAAAATGAAAGTTTCTGAAAATTCCTGAAAATTCCCAGCAGAAATTTAATGCTCTCAAAATTCCCGGAAGTTTTACAACTCCACTTTCTACATTATTGAAAAGTCTTCTAAATAAACATAAAGTTGATGATGATAAAATAACTACGACAGAAGATTACAAAAACGGATTCTAGCCATCTCTCAAGAAGCTTAAAGACATCGCCAGAAATGTATAACTAACCGGAACAGTATTTTGAAGATGTAGCCTAAATTTGATATCATACACCAAATTTGTGAAACACATCAAGTTTCAAATCTTTTGAATCAACTCCATATATATAGGGCCTACCTGTTTCTGCTCTGGCTCTGGTGACCCTTGAGGCACAATCACTTAGTTTGGGAAATGAGCTTCTCGGGTGTCACGTTTCTTTTACCTTGTATATGAAAAAATTTCTACCAAATTAATCCTTTAATAAAAATTCCTTATACATTTTTTAACTAATTGGAATTGCTGTTGCATTTGCAAATGTCAGTTATAGAACGTGTACTTAATTATACAAATTAAAGAATTTATATATTTAATACTCAATAATTGCAAAGTAATAATAAACAAGGAGGGGATATATATATATATATATATATATATATATATATATATATATATATATATATATATATATATATATATATATGCTTTTATTGCGCCTCGGTGGTGTAGTGGTTAGCATCGCTGACTACGAATCCATCGGCCCCGGGTTCGAGACCCGACGGCAACCGGCGCGCAGCAAAACCCAGCTGTTCATCCTTCCACACAATAAAAGAAAGTGGTTGGTAGATAAATGGGTACCCTAGGTGGCCTAGTGGTTAAGACGCTGGGCTGCTGATGGGGCGTGGTCGGATTCACGTTAAACTGTAGGTCTAAGGTGGAGTGGAAAGCTTGACGTTCGTCAGAATGAACAATTCGGGCGGAAGCTAACCAAAGGTTATAGTAACCTCGTCGTAGTTCCGTACTTCGGTTTTTCTTCAGATGAATGTCAAACTGGTGGCCCACCTCTAGACTTGGCAAGGTGGAGAAGCGAGTTGCTCTCTTGCTATCTCCATTGTACGCACATAGCCAGGCACACGTGGCTCATCCGGTACCGTCCTGAGCCAAGCGTTTAGTCTTATTTTGTCTTTATTTTTCACCTACTTTTCTTAATCTGCACGCTTTTTGCTGTTTTGCATTAGTTTTCTGTATTCTATAAAAGGTAGCTCTTTGGCCGACCGAACTCAGAACAGGGGCTGCATGGCAAGTCATTTAGTAATGAAAGGAAAGATTTTTAAAATGAGAACGTTTAATTCTATTTTAACGTGTTTATTTAATTATTAACATTGCAGTAATAATGGGGGAGAAAAACGAGGCATGATTTCACGAGAAATTTAAAATTACATTTTTTTAACATAAAAACACCTACTTGTTATATCACCTGCGCAGACTGTCTTCTGGGTATATGCCTCCGCCCCTCCGTGCATTTCAAATCTTTCTCCATGTTTTCAACTATTTTTTATATTTCAAACAATTACAGTTTACATGTATAATTTTATACCATTAAATCAGTTTACTACACTTCAAAAAACATTATTAAATTTCCTATTACAAACTAATACATGACACTCGCCTTATTGGAAACTTCAATTTTTAATAATTTTAAAAACAAGTTGAAGGAACGGACAAGATATCATTTCAATGACAAACTCCATATATTAGATTTTGTCTCTCATTTAATAAAAATAGAAAAACAATTTTAGTTCACACAACGTGGACAATGTAGGATAATTTTCTTAAATTCGGTTACAACAATTTCAGGTTCGCAATCTATTCCAGCGATTTCTCATCAAATATCGCTTTACATTCGAAAAATTATCAATATCGTTGTATAGTTACTATCAGGGCAATCATAACAAGAAAATATTTATAAAACATACTGACGAAAGCTACATAGTATGACGAAAATGGGAAACAACTTTGGCAATATGTGAACATTTTTACTTATAACTTTACCAAATGATAACACCGGTCTGCATGAAAATCGCTTTCTTTATTTTGAATTATGATTCTGAAGCAGTTCGCTGCGCTGAATTCAAAAATGCTACCAGTTTTTTTCTATCACCCACAGTTTTAAAGTTATTAGCAAAACAATTTTGGGGCGTTTTGTAATTTTTTACCTTTTTTATCTTTAATTAATTTCGTTTTTTCATATTTTTCAGATAGATAATTCTAACATTACGTCTTTAAAATTTTAATAATGGCTTCAGAGGATGTACCCATAGTCCAGACATATTTTTTATATTTGTGGTCGGTATGTTGTAAAACAAAGGACAAATGTAACGACCTTCATTAAGAGAGCTTATCATGCTTATTTTGGAATTAAATTAGACAAGACAAAAGTTGGGCTCCACACAAGGTTTGTCTTACGTGTGTTGCGGCACTAAGGAATTGGAAAAAAGGTAAAAAGAAAAGTTTGCCATTTGGGATCCCTATGGTATGGCGCGAGCCTAGAAACCATACCGACGACTGCTACTTCTGTTCTTGCAATGTTAAAGGTTATAATGCAAAGAATAAAGAGAGCCTTCAATACCCAAGTCTTCCATCTGCAATAAGGCCGTACCCCATGCTCCAGAAGTTCCTATTCCCCGCCCACCCGAGAGTCTGGATCAATACAATTCAGATTCTGATTCAGCTCCAAATCCAGACAATGATGATGTTTATGAACAGCCAACAGCTGACCGAGATCCTCCTAAACCATTAACCCAAGCCGAACTAAATGACTTAGTCAGGGATTTGAATCTGCCTAAGGACTCTGCAGAACTTTTGGGGTCTAGATTGCAGGAGAACAATTTATTGGCATCCGACACATACTTCGCTTGGTACAGAAATCGTGAGAAAGACTTCGTGCCTTTTTTCGAAGAAATGGTCCCTTGGTATTTTGCATGGACATCACAGGATTAGTGTGCAAGCTAGGCGTCGAATACCAAACCAGTGACTGGAGGTTGTTTATAGATTCCTCTAAAACCAGTCTAAAAGAGTGTTACTGCACAACGGTAACAAATATGCATCAATCCCAGTGGCCCATTCTATTCATTTAAAAGAGACCTATGATAACATGAAACTGCTTCTGGAAAAAATCAGTATCAAAATCACAGATGGATATTGTGTGGGGATCTCAAAGTCCTTTGCATGTTACTTGGGCAGCAATCAGGATACACCAAGATGCCATGTTTCATCTGCGAATGGGATAGTCGAGCACGTGACCAGCACTGGAAGAGGAAAACTTGGCCTCCAAGAGAGAATCTTACCCCAGCATCAAAGAACATTTTACATGAACATCTAGTTGAACCAAATAAAATCCTCCCACCACCCTTGCACATTAAGTTAGGCTTGATGAAGCAGTATGTCAAAGCATTGAATAGAGAAGGTGAGTGTTTCAAGTACATTTTTCAAAATATCCAAAGATTAGCTACGAGAAAATAAAGGAAGGTGTTTTTATAGGTCCTCAGATTAGAAAGTTATTGACAGACGATCATTTCCTGAACACAATGACCAATAAAAAAAGAAGCATGGCTTGGTTTCAAAGATGTTGTTGAAAACTTCTTGGGGAAACTACAAAAGCCAAAATTATGAAAGACTGTGGAAAATATGCTTAAAAAGTTTTGCGCCTTAGGCTGCAACATGAGCCTGAAAGTTCACTTCTTATTTTCGCATCTTGACCGTTTTCCCGAAAATCTCGGAGATGTCAGTGAGGAGCAAGGGGAACGATTTCACCAGGACATCAAAACCATGGAAAGAAGATATCAAGGAAAATGGCATACAAATATGATGACGGATTACTGCTGGTGTCTGCAAAGAGATCAGCCTAACGCACAGCATAAGAAAACATCAAAGAAGCACCGGTTTAGTCGTCATTAGTCAGATCTACCTTCGTAGTCTTAAGTCTTTGGAATAAGTCCTGAAATGTTTGCAAGTAAAGAAGGTAAATATATTTTGTTTCTTTCAGTTATTTTTTTATTCTTTCATAAACAAGCAATATGCTTGTCCAAGAGCTAGGAGCTATTTAATTCTGCTTTAATTAGGTTTTACTCTATCACCTAAATATTTCGTGCTACAAGGGGTGTTGTAATACCTCATCTGTCCCCAAATGTTAACCACCCATTGATGGGAGGGGAGAGAGTATTTTGCTGGGAACGGGACTGGTTGTTATATATATTTACCGCACATTATTATGTAAGCGTTACTGTAGTCTATAACAACAAAATTTATGGTTTAGCATGTGCAATCCAATGTTGGTATCGATAAGATGGTTCACATTTGGGGATAAATGGGGATTTATGACACACCCTGTAGTAAGAAAACCATACGTGATAGGGAAAAACTAACTATATTTTTGAGATCAGCGCACTCAAATTATATAGAATCACCAACTAGTTTGTACAATCAGTGTACATCAATTTCTGAACGTTGTTAGATAGCACTTCGCTGTCTTTGTCTATCGAAAGTTGACAATGGAGTTTTTAAATTTTCAATCGTAGCTCAACTGCTCACTTCACTAGAATGCAAGGGATTACAACACCATGCAACAGATCAGCACGAGTTGAGGTTTCGCTCTCTCTACAAAAATGGTGAAAAAAATGTCCAATTCAAAAAGGATCAAGCGGGTGGAGATATACTGAAATTGAAAACATACTGGAATTGGATGGGATTTGCTATTCTAGATGCTGAAAAAGAAATTCGCCACTCTCACTTCTTTTCGGCGAGCGCTGCTGTCCAGCTGAAACGCTCCCTATATGGCACTGATCAAACGATCACTTGGTTGTAGGCGGTTTTACAATGAACTTACAGTGTGCTTGTATGAACAGTAAATCCTTAAATATCCGTTCAAACTCTCAAGGTTTGCCTACCGAGTTGTAAGATGCACATTGAGCCAAACATCGAAACACTGGGACCAGTATTGTCCGAAAATACCATTAGGCCACAAACGCTCGAAACTGTCCTGCACTCAACTTGCTGCGTATTCTCTCTCTCTCTCTCTCGTCGATGATCGATCACCTTCCACAAGTTAACTAAACGACACTGGTGGAATCTGCATTCAACTTAGTTGCTTTCAAATCGAGTCTTAAGTAATTTAAAAAAAAAATAGCCAAAAGGTTGTAACTGTAACCGATTATCACCTTTCAAATTTAAGGTACAAACAATAACCATAATTTGCCTGGCCAAAATTTAAAAAAAATATGACAAAATTTACAGAATTTCGTAACACTTTAATCGCCCCCTAACTACCACTAAGGTAACTTATGGCATTTACATCGACGAAGAGAATAAAAAAAATATATCAACGAACAAACAAAACCAAACAATACTGCACTGTATATAAATAATAATGCACCCATACATAGTAACCATAATTATAATTAAAAACAAAACATTATTGTTCACAATATTTTCAGGCATAACATCAATACATTCAAATACAAAAGACCAAAATGAAAACCAAAAAATTCGCGTTATGAACTCAAGACAACAACGAACCAACGGAACACCTCGTCGGGAAGCGCGGACAACACGAGTCCTCAAGACACCACAAAAACGTGGCAATCTAAAAATGTCCAATTTCTGGTCAGCATTTAATCTTAAGCTTCAAATTCGAATAAAGTGAAAAAAATAACACATTTACCCAAGATAATCATTAAATAACAAAATTTAAACATAAATACTGAAAATTAATACGTCAATTCCAACTTGCAACGATAAATTTAGTAGGAAGAAACCCCATAATTTACAAAATACATCTAACAGACAACTCTCTCCTTCATCACGAGACCCAGCTGATTTGTAAATCCATAAAGTGACATTAAAATTTCATTATTATTATTATTATTATAGCTATGAAAACATAGTAAGAACAAAAAAACAAACGTGCGACCATACTACATAATCAAAAAATTAAAATAATTAATTATATTTTGAAGCAAATGTCCACTTTTTGTAAGCGAACCTCTGTATAAATATTCCTAACCGAACCAAACTGCATTATACTGTATCTGTATAATGAAATAATTTGTAATGTTATCTACACAAACGCGCGAGCGTTAGAAAAAACAATTTCCCTCTTTATACCAACAATAAATAAACTTTTATCTAAAACAATGCTTATGACAGTAAGATGCAATTTCAGAAAAATTTAACCAACCAGCCTATACATATATACCATCCTATATATACAGTATATATACATCACCTATGGAATTTGCATTAAAACTTAAGAAAGGAAAAAAAGTCAGCCATAGTCCCATATTGCCTCCATTGGATTCATATTGAGGCTTTGTAATAACCATTCCATAATTTTTAGTTGTCCGGCGTCCTCCCTCCCTTTCAAATATATTTTTGTCACAACCATGTGATCTACCATTTCTATGTTCGGACTGTATCCATATTTGTGCCATTTGAAGTTCGCTGAAAGAAACAAATGTCCCTTAATTTCATTCCCCCATCGAAGTACAACCAAGATAATCAACGGTTTAGATTGTTTCAGATATCCATCAGAATTATTCCCATATCCCCATATCCCATTTGTTGTGGTACCAATTATAATTAATTCTAATAATCTTACATCCAAACCTCCATTTATAAATTCCATCATATCATGAATGCACGTTGGTTGCAATAGGAGTAAATCCCTTGTTTGTGTTTCAGAATTACTCTATAATAATATATTCCCTATTTGTAAATAGTATACTATACATATCGTATAAGTATACCCGTAACTACTGAGTTCCAGTTTCACCCACTCTGTCCTATACTATAGGGTGTCCATAAATGATTACCTGATTAAAGCATGCTATAACTTTTAAATAAACACTCGTATTCAAACACAGTTTTAATCATAAGTAGATAAACATACAAAGTTTTGATACATAGTTAATGAACTTAATAAGCTTCCACATGTACATATCGTATAAGTATACCCGTAACTACTGAGTTCCAGTTTCACCCACTCTGTCCTATACTATAGGGTGTCCATAAATGATTACCCTGATTAAAGCATGCTATAACTTTTAAATAAACAATCGTATTCAAACACAGTTTTAATCATAAGTAGATAAACATACAAAGTTTTGATACATAGTTAATGAACTTAATAAGCTTCCACATGTGCACCCTAGTGGCACGTAAAATGTCTAAACGGTATTCACACTCACGCCACACATTTTCCAACATTTGTGGGTTAACTGTTGCAATTGCATCCGTAATGTGTTCTCGCAGTGTCCTGATATCTGGAACAACTGTTGCATAAACCAAATCTTTAACTCTTTAACATGACCCCAGAGAAAGAAATCCAGCGGGATAATGTCTGGTGATCTTGGGGGCCATAGGATTGGCCCGTCCCTGCCAATCCATTGATTTGGAAATGTTGCGTCGAGAGTTTCACGAACAACATGCGCCCAATGAGGGGGTGCCCCATCTTGTTGGAAGATGACAGTTGGCTGCCTGTCCTGCAGCTGGGGGTTGGTGAGCATATCCAGGTACACATTTGCGGAAACAGTGTCTACCACTGCTCTTTCCCTTTTCCACGTTTCCAGTTTCTAAGAATTTTTTCATCCAGACTTAATTAACTTTACATCAGGTGGATTCTTTCCATACTTTGTTCTGAACCTTCGCTGAACACTGACAGGAGATTTTGCTTCTGCAAGCCACACAACACATTGTGCCTTCTCTGTCACAGACGTCATCTTAACTGAACAGCTACTACAGCGCTCCTAGCGGCGAATGCGGTAGACGAAACACACCAGCACAGAAACTCTATGCGTGTACGAGATCACCTGTAAAAAGAAAACGGATGTAAGATTCGTCATTAAAACATGAGAGCATACTGTTTTCAGGGTAAACATTTATGGGCACCCTGTTTATTTGTCCCATTTCTATGAACTTTTCCTTATTGTAATTACTACGTCCCTCTAAATCAGTTTTCCTCTATTTCCTTCTTATAATGATTTGTATATCCGAACTGAGTTAACTTTATAACTTAAAGCAACTACGCTACCGTGACGTCATAATTAAATTATTTTATTTTTATATTTTTATACACTGAATGCTAAATCTTCATGCTGATATATCTAGTATTATATGTATGGTAACTCCCCCATATAATAACTTAGCATTGATACCATATAGGTCATTATTTTATAAACCTATTGTCTTGTGAATCGCCCGTCTAATGTATGACTGTTGTCGGCTGTCTATTCATTCACGTGAATGAATTAATGTTTCTTCTTCAATTGATTAATGTTAAATTAGTATCTTTATTCTTCGTCGTTATCAATTATTGGTTTTAACGAAAACATAAATTATTTTCTAAATAATCTTCAATTATTCTTGAATTTACTCTTGATCTAATTCCTTTGGAACCATATAAATTACTTCATTTCATTCATTTATCTGTTGCCTACCTACAATATGCCCTATTAGCCTATCAACTTGTCTACCTATTCAAATTCGTGTATATAGTTTTACGTACACCATCAGTATGCAGACACTCACATATGTACAGTTGCGCTCATTACTCTCAGGACACTCTTGAGAACAGATAGCGACACCTGGCACATATTTGTTGTGTGCACAACAAACGGTTCTGACTCATTGCCAAATGTCTTTAGAACATAATTATTTCCATTCATCACTCGGGTTTACATATTACTAAGGAAACATAAATGAATAATTAAATATAAATTCAAGAAGATATATATTAACAATGAAGTGAATAAAAAATGGTCTTGTAAAAATTAAAAAAAAAACCCTTCGGACGTGATGACAGTGTCTTGCCGCATTTTCAGGAATTCTGCTTTCAGTTCAGGTGAGTCACTGCTTTTCAGGGCGTAATAAGTGAATGGCCTCTTTTTTAGATAGCATGGCTGCGTATTAAATATGTTTCTGTACCACATCGACTGCAGGAAGTCATAGACAACAACGGTGGTTGGACAAGATATTAAATTTGTTGTGTTCATGTATAAAATATCCCTCAAATACAATGGTAATTATGAATGCATAACACCTTTGCAAAATTGTCAAATATTATCCTTTAAATGGCTCTACAGTATGTTTATTGATATGAATCACTGTAATAGTTTTATTTTCTGTAATTCTCTCCTTTGAGGTGAGAGACTGCCGAGAGTCAGCTGCAGTGGTTCAACACTTAAATTGTAACATGAACTTATTAATACAAAACAATTATATGCATTTATGATGCTGCCTCAATACAAAATATTCTTCGTTTCTAAATAATATTTCTATCAGTGACTGTTTATTACTATATCAGTGTTGCTGATCTAGAAATAGCATTTGCTCCTGATATAACAGTGTCATACGAGTAGTATCCATTCAGCTGTCGCTGAGTCCTAAATCCCAACATGTCAAAAGTGACAAAACTATATTAATTCTCAATTTATTCAAAACTTCTGGCTTTTTTGTAGAACATATAGTACGAAAGTTGCATATATATATATAGAACAATAGAATGCACTATCCTGTCTCTGTGTCGTGAAAATGATCTAAGCATGCTATAAATATTCATTCATCATTCGAAAGGTCCAATATGTCTTTATCCAAATCAGCATCATCTGTGACATCGACATCCGCAACTAAGACTCGATTTTGGCATTGCTGGCCCCTACGGTTACCACATGCAAAAACACATTTCAAACCGTTCTTCTTGCACGAGCATGCCTGAAAGCCGCAGGTGTTCTTTGAAGATGTCTTACAGTTGCAGCGGATGTACTTGAGGAGACTTGCTGGGGCTGGCTCAAGGTCAGTTTTCACCGGTATTAGTGTGTCGCCTTCAAAGACTCATCCCTATTCATTGGGTCTCAGGCCCAACTGTTTCTAAGTCCAACTGTTTCCACTGCGACACCTGCAGATGAACTCTCAATGCGTGATAATATGCAGCTCTTTCTGATGGCGGGAGACTTCCGGGGTCGAGAGCAGAACAGGTGACAACATTTTTCATGAATTTCGCGTCCCATCCCATCTCCTTCCTCATTTTCAGCTTCCTCTTGATCTATCTCTTCCTCGTCTACATCTCCAACTGCATTATTCTCTGATTCACAGTGTTCGACCTCCAGAAGGTCCTCTAAACTTTCAAGCGGATCTTCAGGAATGAATTTGCGGAGGAGTTTGGTTATTAGAGCAGACTCAGTGAGGAGATGTCCTTGCAATGCTCTCGAAATTGCTTTCCCTGATATTATATGTTCGACAGCATTTGGTCCATAGATGGCCTGGAACGCCTCTGTGAGACCAGACCCTTTCATTAGAGTACCTACGCTACCTAGAAAGCGTCAGATGGAAGCCGCCAAGAATGAGGACGATGGGCAAGGACTTTGCCTTCACTATTTCCATTGCTTTCAACCAGAGAGGTTGGTCAAATGTAACCACAGGTGTCTCGATTCGCAGTTGTTTTGCTTGCTCAGACATGAAAACAAGGACAGAGTAGATACATGTGAGATGAGATGTGTCCATGTCTAGTATGGGAAAGAACGAGATTGTGGCTTTTCCTGGATAATCTCCAATGGTGACGTTTGTCATGAAACCAGACCAATTTGGATGTTGACTTTTGCCGTAGAAATACGCAGCATGTCAAAGCATATCAAGACCGGTGTCGGATGAAAGAACATATGGCGTCTGCAGCTGTAGGTGGTGTTTGAAAAACACTGTAGACAGTCCGGAGTTTTCGGGGGGCATGTATTCGACAACTGGGATGCCTTTACCTCGGATGACCTGGTGTGCGAGTTTACGCTTTTGTCACTTGATTGGTTGTAGATTTTGCAGTGGAGCGTTTCCTGCGTATATTGTTGCGGACACACAACCCATCGCATGCAATGAACCTTTCCCATCAAGGGTCATAGGGTTGTGGTCCACGTTGTCGGCCATCCATTGCGTGAACGAGCCAGGTAAGTAATCTCTGAGAAAGTCGCTGGTATTTTCATTCTCAGTTAGTGACTGCTTGTATCGGAGAACTTCATCCGGACTCAGAAAACCCTAATGCACTCAATTCGTTGAGTAACCATTTGGACCCGAAAACATTGTCTACTTCAACGCCTAGCCCAAAGGGAATAGGGGGGGGATACAGGATCGAGGGCGGGTTACATTGACAATACACTGACCGATACTCACTTGGTGAAGTGGGTATTTGATAATTTTTTCGAGGAACAACCGCAATAATGATGGTAACCATTCCTTTCCCTTCTCTGTGCTTTCAAGAATTTCATTCGACGGGTAGTAATCACAATCAAACTCTGCCGACCGAATATCCCCAAGGATCAATTTGGCTGATGTAGTTACAATTCGTTCAGCCTCATCTTCAGCTCTCTTCATTCTATCTGCATACCATTTATCGTTGATGATGTAATCAGCAGTGTTCCGCAGGCAAACAACATTTGATCTTCCCGCTTGCGCACCAACATATATGTGGTCACCGTACCTTTCCTCTAACTTCTTAATCCATTTGGTGTCATAAACATCTTCAGATCCAGCAATTTCACTCAGCTTCTGGCGTACATCTGATAACGAATACAGTTCACCTTCTGATTCGAGCCACTGACAAAGTTTTTCGAAGTCTTGAATTTTCGTCCTGTTGACTGGCCGACCGGGACTACTCAGTTGAGGAACATCGCTCTTCAAAATAAGCTTCTTTCTAAACCTGTCATAACATGCTTTGTGATATCGAGCCTCAGCTGCGACAAAGTCATGGCAGCTTACACATGCTTCTTTACTTTCAATGCCCATTCATCATCATTTCGTTCGCTACAAACCTTCAGCAGGTTTTCTCTGATTTGCAAAGTTCGGACTTCAATTACGTTGTCTCGTTTGACATGTTTTCTGTCAGAATAACATGGACGTTCACAGAAGAGACAGCTACTTTTCCAGTCAAATTGTATAATTCCTCCTCTCGTTTCAACTCGCAGAACTTTATCGGTAGATCCCGTTGCATCTTCAGACCTGGCAGTAGATTTGCGCTTTTTATTGTAGGCAGCTTTCTGACAGTCACGATGGATTTTTACAGGTACGCTTTCCAGCCTTGTTTCTGTGAGATATTTATGCAGAACATTGTCTTCAACTGCGATACTGTATTCTACAATGGTATGTGTTTCCCTTTGCTGAACATTTTGTAGTTTGTCTGAATTCGTTTCTGGCCGTCGGCACTTCACACATTGATCACTATTGATTACGTGGACAGTGCTTGATGCAGATGAAGATGATTGAGAAGCAGTTTCCATGTCACTCATTACAGAATGTTCTGAAACAGACAAGTAAATTGAGGATTAGTATAGTTTTGTCTTTTATGACATGTTGTGATTTAGGGCTCATTTTTGTCTTAGACCCCCTCAATTCAAATGCAGATACCTTTTTTTCCCCAAAGAAGGCAAATTGAGGCATATGATTTTTTTAATCTACATAAATTTGCGCTTCCAACGATACTAAACATGTTTGGGGGTAATTTATTCTGGGTTCAACTCTAATTCGACGATACTAATATACGTATGTATTTATATATATATATATATATATCAGGTTTTTGCTCTGTCTTTGTTATAACACAAAATAATATCTGGAACTATGGTTAATATTAAATGTAAATAAATAAATTAATCAATTTGGAATTTGCTGAGGGCGCAGTAATGTCTACCAACGGCTCTGTTTTTATACACCGTTCAGGATGACAGGCTTGCCAATACCATGAACACTGTCATCACGTCCGAAGGTTTTTTTTTAGTTTTTGCAAGACCATTTTTTATTCACTTCATTGCCATCCCCCTTGTTATTTTATATCCCCTTCTTGAATTTATATTTAATTATTCATTTATGTTTCCTTAGTAATATGTAAACTAGAGTGATGAATGGAAATAATTATGGGTGCTCTTCCAATATGTGCTCTACCTTAAAATTTACATTCCAATACGTGATCTACCTTAGATTATTCGGATTAGCAGCAGGTACGTTAGTTAGCCTTATAAGGCTAACTAACGAAAATATCACGACTTAACCTAACCAATCGTCAAGGGCGTATAGTTGACCTAACGATTGGTTAGGTTAAGTCATGATATTTTCGTTAGTTAGCCTTATAAGGCTAGTTTCACGGTAGAGCACGTATTGGAAGAGCACCTAATTATGTTCTAAAGACATTTGACAATGCGTCAACCAATCAATCAACGTTCAGTCATCCAGATTCATTCATAAAATGTTACAACCGTTTGTAGTACACGCAACAAATATATGCCAAGTGTCGCTATCTGTTTTCAAGAGTATCCTACGAATAATGAGCGCAACTGTACTTAATGTACTTTATATCAATGTACTACCCCGATATTAGGTCGCCACCCAAGGATGTATAATTGGCAACTAACCTTCAACTCCAGTCTCCCAAATTATTTTAAGCTTTATTATTATTTTATGATGTAAATAAAGTAATTCCTGCTACCATCACCATTCACAGGGTTTTTTCTCCTCGTTCTCTGTCTGACAATCAGCAGTGAAAAAACTCTTGTGGTCTGCCAAGACAATCAACTAAATGATTAATTTTATGCCAAAGCGAGCCTCGGTTGTATCAGTTCTGAATAAAGTTTAAAGGAGGTTTTATCCATTTCCTGCAAAATGTTGACTTTATTTTACATCATAATAATATAAAACAGCATAAAGCACTTTTCCTGGGCGACTTCAATTCTGATCTCTTAAAATGTAAAACACACAGACCCCCAAAAAGTTATAAACAGAATGGTAACATGGCTTCTGCTCAGTCATTACGCGAGCTACACGTGTTACGACTCCTATAGAGCACTCATCCTCATAGACCATATGTGGTGCAAAGGTCATCTGAACCATACGGCCGGTATGCTTCTGCTTGGAATCTCTGACCATTTCGGCTGTCTTAGTGTTAAATGAGGTGCATGAAATCCCGGAGACAGATTGCATAAAAATAAGTCAGAAAAATAAATGAAAATTTAGATCTGAAACAGAAATTAGACTCAATAGATTACACCAGTATACAAGTAAATTGCTATTTGAAAACTTTATATTTTTTTAGTCCCTACCCCATAAGATTACATAAAACTACTTTTGTTTTTATCCATCACATCACTGTTCTCCAGAATTAGGCAATCATTATTTGGACTAATATGCAAGTATAAGCTCAAGTATACTTCATTCTATGAAGTAGAAAGCCTCATTTCTTGCCTGCTAAAACAATAACTTTTTTTTTTTTATTAAATTTTTTATTTCCTGTTTCAGATTCTATAATTGTGCAAAGTCACGGATTCACAGATTTACTTCACGTATTCAAGAATTCACTTCAGATTCACGGATTTACTTCACGTATTCACGAATTTATTTCATAGATTCACGGATTCACTTCACCAACAATGAAGTCCCCGTTCTTGCAAGAACCACCCAGATTGGTTTTGTTATATATATATATATAATACATTCAACTGCAAAGAACACGCAGTATAAATAACGTAAAGAACGACGCTTGTATAGGAGATATTCCGCGCAAGACGAGAAAGAGAGAACGGAACAAATGAAAAAATGAGGTAACCACCTGGGATCTTCCGGCAATCGGAAGATCCCGGGTTCGATTCCCAGGTGGTTACCTCATTTTTTCATTTGTTCCGTTCTCTCTTTCTCGTCTTGCGCGGAATATCTCCTATACAAGCGTCGTTCTTTACGATATATATATATATATATATATATATATATATATATATATATATATATATATATGGTAATTTCTAGTCAGTAAAGCAAAGGCAGCATATCGCAGAATTTGTAAGAAAATCATCTCGCTTATTTCGGTGTAAAGCTTGGTGAGCATGATAAGTCATGGGCTCCTCATAGTTTATGCCGAGGCAATGGGTTCGAGACAAAATGAAGTCCTTACCTTTTGGTATGCCTATGGTTTGGAGTGAGCCCAAAGATCATACCCGAGACTGTTATTTCTGTTTGTGTAATATCAATGGATTCAGCTCCAAGAATAAATCATCCATTGTGTATCCATCATTGCCATCTGCCATCCGTCCTGTTCCACACAGTGATGATGTTTCCATTCCTGCATGCCCGAAAGAACTTGATGAAGTTTCTGAATCTGATACAGAACTTAGCGATCACAGTGACTTTGAAATTGATGATAAGAGTTCTAAAGACCCCCACAGTTATTTACTCAGGCAGAACTGAATGATCTTGTACGAGGTCTTGACCTACTGAAAGTTGCTGACCAACTCTTGGGATCCACGCTGAGTGAAAGAAATTTACTGGCTGCTTGAACTTATATTCCCGGTACAGGAGCAGAGAACAAGAATTTGTTCAATTCTTCTCTATGGATGGTTTTCCAGTATTCTGTAATGACATACCTGGTCTTACAAATATTATGGGCACAGACTATGATCCAAAAGAGTGGAGCTTGTTCAGTGACAGCTCAAAATCAAGTCAAAGTTGTTTTGCTGCATAGTGGCAATCATCTGGCATCCATCCCTATTGGCCACTCTGTCCACATGAAAGAAAATTATGACAACATGAAATTCCTTCTAGATAAAATAAAATATAGTGATCATAACTCGATCATTTGGGGAGAATTGAAGGTGATAGCCATGCTTCTTGGCCAACAATCTGGATATACAAAGATGCCTTGCTCCTATGCGAGTGGGAGGGACAGCAGAGCAAAGGCTGATCATTGGAAAAAGAAGGATTGTCCCCCAAAGAACTAACTCAACACCAGGCAGCAAAAATGCTATCAACGAACCTCTTGTGGCATCTGCAAAAGTGTTGCTACCACCATTACGCATTAAACTGGGGTTAATGAAGCAATTTGTAAAGGCTTTGGATAGAGATGGCAACTGTTTCAAATACATTTCGACCAATTCTTTTCTTTAGGTGAAGAGAAAATAAAAGTTCAGGTGTTCGTTCAATGGCCCTCAAATACGGAAACTAATGAAAGATAACTTTCTTGATTCAGTGTCAAATGTGGAGAAAGTGGCTTAGATATTAAAAAATGTTGTTGAAAATTTTATAGGAAACCATAAAGCCAAAGACTATAGAACAATTGTTAGCCACATGTTGAAATAAAAAAAACTTGGTTGCAACATGAGTGTAAAAGTACATTTCCTTCACAGCCACTTGGAGTACTTCCCTGAGAACTTTGGAGCGGTTAGTGAAGAGCAAGGTGAAAGGTTCCATCAAGACATAAAAAACATGGAAAAACGCTATCAAGGAAGATCGAATGTCAATATGATGGCTGACTACTGTTGGTGTTTGAAGAGAGATGTTTCCGAACCAAATTTCAAAAAGTCATATAAAAAGAGGAAATACATTCAAATTCGATGATGTACAGGGTGTTCCAAAGAGACCTGGACAACTTTGGTTGTTAATATATTTAGAACCACAAATGATACAACGGTACCGTTTGGTTTATATGATACAGAAACTCATAAAGTTTTGTACACATCATCACTACACTTCAATGTGCGCTCCGTTTGTCGCGCGCAGAACATCAAGGCGGTACACGAATTCTTGCCATGTTCGGCTCAGCATGTTGGCGTCCACCAGTGCGCATGCAGCTGTGATTCGAGCATGAAGATCCTACAGGTTTGCCACCTTGGTCTTGTAGACCACATCTTTGACAAACCCCCACAGAAAAAAATGAAGGAGGTTATGTCTGGTGATCGTGGGGGCCAGGCAGTTGGTCCCTTCTCAGCCAATCCAGCGACCTGAAAATTTATCATTCAGGACAGCTTCATATTCCCACAGATTGCAGACCTGCAACCCGATATCACTTTTCAACAGGAAGGCGCTCCCACTCACTGGGCCTTAGTCGTTCGAGCCGTCCTGAATGACACAATTCCAGGTCGCTGGATTGGCCGAGACGGACCAACCGCCTGGCCCCCACAGTAGTATGGGCGCAATATGTATGAGTGCAGAGAAATTGCATAATGTTACAGAATGTTGCAAGAGTGCCAACCCCCACCCACTTGTTGCAAGGCACCCCTCTTGGTGCCAACCACACACACCTTTGTTGCAAACCCCACCCGCTTTGTTGCAAGGCACTCCCCTTTTTTGCAAACCCCAAAATGGGGTTGCAAGGGGTATGCAACTTGGAGGCGGAGTTATCTCCCAAGCTGAACCCCCAAAGGGGAGTGCCAACCCTTTGTTGCCAACCCAAAAATGGGGTTGCAAGGGGTATGCAACTTGGAGGCGGAGTTATCCCCCAAGTTGAACCCCCCAAAGGGACAGAGAAAGGAAGAGGGGGAGCCTCTTTGGGGGAGAAAGTGGGACGGCCTCACCCCCCAAAGGGGCAGAGAGAGAGAGAGAAGAGGACCCAAAGGAAGGGCCTTTGCTTGGCCAGAGCCAAGCGCATATGAGGTCTTCAGCCACCCCGCCACTCTCTTATAGGCCCCTAATCAACCAGTTGGCTGAGTTGCCAGATTGCGGTATGTATTAAATTATTCCATATATTAATCAGCCAGTTGGCTGAGTTGCCAGATAGCATTAATTATTTATTTAAAGCATATATTGATGTTGGCTTAAAAGGTTGAGTTGCCAGATAGCATTAATTATTTATTTATTCCATATATTAAGCAGCCAGTAGGCTTAGAAGGCTGAGTTGCCAGATAGCAATATTTATTTAATTAATCCTTATATTCTTCCGTCATCTGGCTTAGAAGGCTGAGTTGCTAGATAGTGATAATTATTTAATTATTCCATATATTATTGAGCCAGTTGGCTTAGAAGGCTGAGTTGGGAGATAAGCAATAATTACACTGGTCTACAAATTTTGAAAAAGTTTGTGCTTCGGAGATAAAATGTGTTTCCTGTTATGGATTTTGGGGTGCTGAAAACGAATATGACCATAAAAACAGTCGATTGGCTACAGTTTCCAAGAAAATTTAAGTTACACATTTTGCGTATATGTATACCATATATAAGTAACATACCTGTATAATGCAGTCACTTATATTGATTCAACCCGTCGCTTCTTTGCTTGTCTCTTGTATTCAACTTCTGGAGCATCTTTTGTTATTGTCCAGCAGTTGTCTGCTAACAATGATGGACTGCATTTCCCCTGGTAGCGTTTCTCCATCGCTGAGATATCCTAGTGGAAACGCTCACCATGTTCATCGCTGACTGCTCCGCAGTTGGCCGGAAAAAATTCCAGGTGCGAATGGAGGAAATGTATCATTAAAGACATATTGCAGCCCATTTTTTAATAGAACAACAGCAGGTTTTCCACCAGCTCCCTGTAATTGTCAGCTTTGATATTTCTGAGAAAATTGGTTGCTACTAACCGGAAATCATTCCACGCTGTCTTCTCACCACCTAGGATACGGTCGAACTCCTCATCGCTAAGAAGCTCGGGGATCTGTGGACCAACAAATACACCCTCCTTAATTTTTGCTTCACTGAGCTTTGGGAATTTACCACCGAGGTACTTAAAAGCTGCCCCCGTTTTATCCATAGCCTTAACAAATTTTTTTATGACACCCATTTTGATGTGTAAGGGTGGTAACAAAATCTTGCTCAATTCTACAAGTGGAGGATACTGAACATTTTTTGTTCCAGGTTCCAATGAGTGTCGGAGTGGCCAATCCTTCTTGATGTAATGAGAAGTCCTAGCCCGACTATCCCATTCACACCGAAAACAGCAATACTTAGTGTAGCCCAGCTGCAGTCCAAGCACGATAGCAACAACTTTCAAGTCACCACAAACCTGCCACTGATGTTTGTCATAGTTTATGCAGTTCAAAAGTTGCTTCATGTTGTCATATGTTTCCTTCATGTAGACTGCATGACTAACTGGAATTGATGGCAATACGTTGCCAAAATGCAACAAAACAGCTTTTAGACTCAACTTCGATGAATCAATGAACAGCTAAGCGAAATCAGGATTGTCTGCAACAGTTGGTCATTTGGATCTCCTCATCATAATTAGGTCAGTCATATTTTTTATTAGCCGTGATTTTATATTTTTTTTATTATTATTTATTTTTTTAATATTTACATATATTTATATTATTTATTTTTTTAATGTATACTCATCAATGGGCATATTATTGGGTGTCTTGCATTCCTTCTCGTTCTGTGCTCGAGTATTTTTTTCGATTATAAATCGTTGCCCGTCCATCATACTATTTCACGTTTTCATCGAAAATGCTGCGACCGGCTTAGTGTTACCCGGTCGTATCCAAGTGTGTGACAATAAATGTTCCATATAAGGGCATAGCGTCTCTCTAAGCGTCGCTAATAATAAGAAGTCAACCGGATGTTATACAGACAGAGTATTCTTAAGCCTAGATAGCTTTACAACTCATTTCCGTCAAGAACAATATTGAGATATATATATTATATGAGTTACGTCCATCAGTCCAAGTTACGTCCATCAGTCCATAAAGTGAGTTACGTCCATCAATCTAGTCGAATTCGACGATATAAATAGATAATATTGATAATGCCGGCAACTATTAATCTCCTGGCAGCCTCGCAGAGTTAGAGCCTCGTCAGAGTTAGGTTTAGCCTCGCAGAGTTAGAGAAAATACCGGCAAAACTATTATGTTACGAAGATATTATAATTTACGTTAATGTGATTGGCCAATCCTTCTTGATGGAATGAAAAGTCCTAGCCCGACTATCCCATTCATACAGAAAACAGCAATACTTAGTGTAGCCCGGCTGCAGTCCAAGCACGATAGCAACAACTTTCAAGTCACCACAAACCTGCCACTGATGTTTGTCATAGTTTATGCAGTTCAAAAAGTTGCAGTCTCATGTTGTCATGTTTCTTTCATGTAGACTGCATGACCAACTGGAATTGATGGCAATACGTTGCCAACATGCAACAAAACAGCTTTTAGACTCAACTTCGATGAATCAATGAACAGTCTCCACTCATCAGGATTGTGAATAATGTTGAGAGCTGCCATCAGACCATCGATGGCGTTGCAAGCTACAAGGTCACCTTCCATGATGAAGAATGGGACAAAATCTTTTTGACGGTCACGAAACTTACTCTAACATTTTCAGCGAGGAGATTCCACTGCTGCAATCTGGAGCCCAACAGCTCTGCCTTACTCTTTGGCAGTTCTAAATCTCTGATAAGGTCGTTTAATTCATTCTGAGTTATCATGTGCGGTTTAGGAGATGTCAAGTTATAAACAAATTCAGGGTCTTGTGAAGTTGAAGGCTCACAAGTTTCGCAGGTTCCTTCATTCTCCTCGTCCTCTGACTCCAGGGAGAATGAGTGTGGGGGCTCAGGAATGGGTAGTCCTTCGCCGTGAGGTACCGGGAGTATAGCAGAGGGTATATTCGGATATTGTAAAATCCACTTTTTCTTCTTGCAAATACTTTTCTTAACTGGAGGCACCATGCAGAAGTAGCAATTGCTGACATGATCTGTTGGTTCCCTCCACACCATTGGCACTGCAAAAGGCATAGATTTCCTTTTCCGATTCAACCACTGGCGAAGGTTTGTTGTACAAGTATTGCAGCATATGTGTGGGACCCAGCTCTTGTCCTGATCTCCAATCTTACAGCTAGCACGTTTTTGTGATGCAAAAGTCAATTCTCCACAAACATAACAGAAGTTATCTACACTGTTCACGCAATTACGAGGCATCTTTGTTCAAATTAGGCTAAACAAAATTCAGTTTCAAAAGCAAACACTAAAAAGAGTTTGACAAGGGTGCACTGTATGACTTCCGCGAATGAACTGATGCTGTGGCGTAATATGTTGTAGATGCCTGTGACAAATCGACGCCTTGACTCTACTGCGCATGCGCGTTGTTATATCTTTTTATTTTAATAAATTAATGTAATTACATTGCATTTTAATAATTTTAAATTAGGTAAGGTTAAGTTAGGTTAGTATTCCATTTATATTAATATCAAAAACATTATGGGAAGCAATATGTTAAAGTGATCCAATCTATTTTTTAATAAATAATTTACAAATACATATTGTAATAGTTAAATTTAAAATTACATTTTATTGTATATATATATTAGGCCGTTTCGAAAAATCGAAATTTATGATGGCTCAACGCACACATACTAAAAAAGTAAAATGTCATGAATAAAGACTTCATGCAAAATATTAAGACAAGAGCTTATTGTTATCCCACCCCTCAATGCATATCTATTTTACCCCTCATGAGAAAATTTTCATTTTTCTGGCAAATATATTTATTTATTTTGTGATGTCCTCTTAAATTTGGTATATAAAATTCATAAATAAAATTGGAAGATAAGTAGGTCATTTTCAGGAATGGTCCAGTAACCCCCCTATATTCTTTAGAGAGAATTCTAGAAAATTCTTCCTTCAGGATAACTATTCTAGAATTTCCATTTTTTCCCTTTATGGATTACATGATGTTTTATTTGCTTTTTCGTCTATAATTACTGATATTTTCACAAGTTTACTGTTCTAGAAAGGTTACTTCATGTTACTTTACAACTTTCTTACAGTAATCAAGTCATAATATAATTTAGGTGAGTGATTAATGATTATATTATATTATTATTAAGACTAACAGGTGGTAAAACTTTTTCCCTCAGAATTATGGCAAAAACCAGAAACAAGTGTGAAGTCTGGTTGGTCGGACAAGTGCTGGAAGAGGTTTTTCTGAGAAGCAGCTTCCAACTAACAGTGATGTCCTTAAACGTCTTTTTTATCACATTAAGGTGGGAAAGCAAAATGTCTCTGTAGCTTGCGCAACTGTAGCCAACGAAGTTATTGCTATGTGGGAAAAGCCTCCTTAATTACATCCCACAAGCCTTATATTGTCTCAAAGCTTAAAAGGCTTTACAATAAGCATGAAGGGCTGGTCAAGAACCGAACTCGACGAACTCCTACCCAAGAGAAGAATGAAGCAGAATTTGTCACCAGCTTAAAGAAGCTTTTCGATGTAGCTCATTCAGAAGTGGAAACAGAAATAAAATTGCAGGAGGATAAAGATTTTCTTAAGGATCAAAGGAACGATCGGAAAATGATTATGGGTCCAGAAGACAAGGAGTTTTCAAGAAAGGCAAAAGCACGACAGATAAGCATGGAAAGAATGGAAAAACTTCGCAGGAAATCAAAGGAGAAATGAGGCAATTGACAAAGGTTGTGGATCTCAACCAATGTGAAAATTCCGGTTCAGGAGGAAGTGAAGAATCATCTGGTGATGAATTGTTCTACAGAGCACTCTCATCATCATCTTCAAAAAAGGAGAAGCTTGAACCAGGTGTAATTGTTAGGGATAAAAAGTTCTTGGCTGCTCTGGACCGCACTGGAACATCTGCAAGAGCTGCTATGCACATTGTGGCCCTGCCCTTTCAGCTGCTGGAGTGGAAATTGAAGAGATCACACTTTCATCATCCTCTATCTACAGGTCTCGGCGATCAACACGGATGCAGATGGGAGAAGACATTAAAGCCAGTTTCCAACCAAATACCCCTTTAATAATTCATTTTGATGGAAAGCTTCTTCCATCCATGCATGGGGGTAAGATTGATGTAATGCCCATTGTTGTGACTGGTGCAGGTGAATTAGAAAAATTACTGTCTATGCCAAAGCTTATTTCTGGAACGGGAGAAGAAATGGGGAGCAGTTTTAGATGTCTTGAAGCAATGGCCACAAGTAAATGAGTGGGTAGCAGGCCTTTGTTTTGATACTACTGCAAGCAATACAGGTATCCATGCTGGGGCTTGTACCATCATCCAAAAGGCCCTTCAGAGATCACTCCTTTTTCTGGCATGCCGCCACCATATCCACGAGCTTCTTATCACTGCAGTTTTTGACATGTTTTTCTCTTCTTCGGGTCCACAAATTCCCTTATTCAATCGATTCAGAGATTGTTGGGATAACATTGATCAGCAGAATTACAAGCCCTATGAACCCAATGATCTCACCTCAGAATCTTTAGATCATTGGATCTTGAAGCACAGAGACAAGCTTATTTCTTTCATCAACTCCAAACTTCAAGAGGGCCACACTCGAGGTGACTACAGGGAATACTTAGAACTTGCACTTATCTTCCTTGGTTGTCCAATGCCTAAAACAAATAAGGGCTCTGATAGCAGATTCCACTACCCAGGAGCTTACAGCAGAGCTAGATGGATGGGAAAGGGCATCTATTCCTTCAAAATTTACTTATTTAGGAACCAATTCCTTCTCACCCCTCATGAAAAACAAGCTCTGATACGAATAAACGCCTTTTCAGTGACAGTTTATCTTCAAGCTTGGTATACATCTCCAGTTGGAATTGATGCTCCAGCAAATGATTTGGCCCTCCTCAAGATGCTACATATCTACAAGATCCAGGTTGATAAGGAAGTGGGTGCTACAGCCCTCAAAAAACTTCAGAACCATGGTTGGTACTTGAGTGAGGATCTTGTAGGATTTGGCTTTTTCTCAAACCTCGTGACTGAAGATGATAAGGTTCTAATGCTCCACAACATTCACCACGCGCCTCTTCGAAAAGTGAGGGCAAGAAAGGTGGACCCCCGAATGTTGCAAAACCCCAATGACTTAAAGATTACCAGTTTTGTCACAACTCAAACACAAGACTTCTTCAAGTGTTTGAAAATAGAAATTCCCAAGAAACTTGAAGACATTGAGCAGCACCGTAATCGGGTCATGGCAGTCAAAGTAATCAACGACTGTGCTGAACGAGGAGTCAAACTGGCTACAGAGTTTAATGAGAAGCTCACAAAGAGTGAGGAAGAGAGACAACTGGCCTTTCAAATCATTGAAAATCAGAGAAAGGAGGTCCCTCAGCCACTGAAATCCCTATATTCTTAATCAATATATGTCTTAAATAGAATTTAAGTCGCTTTGTTTTAAAACATATTTTTCGTTCAGTCTTATATTTGCTCTAATTATCCATTAATGTAAAAGAAGTGCCATCTGAGGGGTGCCTTTTTATCATTCAAATAAAATGATATTTTGTCTATTTGTTTTTCTTCCTTTATATAAAAAAATAAAAGTGTGTGCGTTTATCAAAATTCAATTTGAAAAATTACCATATAATCGTGAAACGGTCTAATATATATATATATATATATATATATATATATATATATATATATATATATTTACATTAATTTATTAAAACAAAAAATATAACTACGCGCATGCGCAGTAGAGTAAATGCGTCGATGTGTCACAGGCGTCTACATATTACGCGACAGACGCAGTCCAGTTAGCAGGGTGCAGGGTTGCCTGATATCTTTGTAAATAGAGCCAATTGGCAATTTTAGGCATCATTTTCGTATTCAGTGACCCAAAATTAGTAAAGATTGACTACTTTTATTTCCGAAGCATTTTGGCTGTAGACCAGTGTTATTTATTTAAACCATATATTAATCAGACAGAACCAACGGGCGCCACAGTCAGTTGGTTTAGAAGACTGAGTATTGCGCTATGTATTTAATTAATACATATATTCCAGTTGGCTTAGAAGATCGATTTGACAAATAGCAATTAATTAATTATTCTGAAATCCGCTTTAGAAACAAATGATATAATTGTGTACAAGGAATAAATAAAACACCAATACATCATTCTGTTTATTTACATGAATTAATGGAAATGCAATGGGGCATATATATGATCAAATAATAGAATGGAAAATATATATAATCATACAAAACGGTGCATTATCAAAACATTAGTACAGGAAAAGTACACAGTTATATTAAATATATTGAAAATATACAAAACATAGTATTATCAAAATATTAGTACAGGAAAAAATACATAGTTATATTAAGCAGAATCGTTATTTACTTAATTATTCCTTATATTCCAGTTGGATTAGAAAGTTGAGTTGTCAGCTTCGTTACTTATCTGTTTGACAAATAGCAATTAATTAAGTATTCTGAAATCCGAAACCAAACAAATGATATAATTGTCTACAAGGAATAAATAAAACACCAATACATCATTCTGTTTATTTACATGAATTAATGGAAATACAATGGTGCGTATATATGATCAAATAATAGAATGGAAAATATATTGAAAATATACAAAACATAGTATAAAAATATTAGTACAGGAAAATACAGTTATATTAAATATATTGAAAATATACAAAACATGATATTATCAAAATATTAGTACAGGAAAAAATAGTTATATTAAGCTGCAACACCTTGCAACATCACAACATCTTGCAACATTGCAGTGTAACATTTGCAACATTGCTGGGCGCCCTATGCATTAATCCGTCCGGTTGCTGGGTGCCCTAGGCATCAGTCCGTCCGGTTGCTGCCAAATCATACGGGAAAAAAGAACATCATAGCAAGAAAAAATGGTAACTAAGGTGATAGCCATGACCTAATGATCAATTGGGGCTCGAGACCTGTTAGTAACGATAGCCATGGGTAGTGTACATATGCGTCATGCGTTGTCGCAGTGTACGTTTATGTGCGTTAAAAGGAGCCACACAGCAATTCGTATGGAAAAATAAATGATAAATTCGTACGGGGAAAAAATGTGTGTGTGTATAAGAAAAAAATCAAATTTGATAACTAAATTTGTATAATGAGCTCTTAAAATACTAAAAAAAAAAATTTAACCCCAATAAGCAAAACTGATAAATAGACAGCAAAACCCTAAAATTCACTAATATTATACATTAATATTTAAAAATTATAGTCAAACGTTCAATATCGTACCAAAGGTGGCCTTAATACACTTAAGCTCACGTAGAAAAAACGAACGTGTATAAAAATGTAATCAGAAGGGAAAAGTAGTTGAGATGGTACGTGGCGACAGTTTTATCTTCACGACAACTCTGTTTTTCATATTAAATAATGTTAACGTGTATTGGCCCAAACGAAATTGCACAAATTTATTCTTTGTTGATCATATAAACGATCATCACGAAATCAATTGAATTGAACAAGAGATGCGAGAGATTATAATGAGACAAAGTCAGTCTGGATGGACGACAATGAGTTTGAGACATCACGAGGAGTGAATCACTAAAGTATTTCGCCCATTTTGTTATTATTATTAATTAATTAAAGTATATATCGACGTTTGTGAGAGTGAAAACAGTGTGAAAGGAATAAATTCGTTTTTAGATATGCGCAACAAATACATAGGTCCAGCCAAAAGAAAATATATTTAAATTGTATATATATATATATCAAAAACAAAGGGACAGTTTTGAACGACATAAAAACATCTCTTTCATTGCAAAATGACTGAACAAAGCGGTCGGTAAAATTTGCATGACCTTTATAATAACACACGGTCATCTCCACCCCCCCTCCAACGACCCAAACTTCTCAACCCCATCTGAGCTTGTATATATATATAATAATAATAATAATCATAATAATAATATAAATACAGGCTCTTGTTAAGGTTTTATTAGAAACCTGTAATAAGAATAATAATAATAAATACAGGCTCTTGTTAAGGTTTTATTAGAAACCTGTAATAATAATAATAATAATAATAAATACAGACCTCCAATTATTCAACTACATAAGTCTTCCTTAATTAATTAAAGGGGTTTATAACGAATATCCCATTTTCTATTAGAAACTTCTTGTTTTTATGCTACACACACACTCACACACACACACACACACACACACACAAACAAACACACACACACACACATATATATATAAAAAAGGGTGATCAAAAAGTAACGCAACCCATGGGAAAACGATTTATTTCAGAGCAAGTGCTGGAAGTGGGCACCGTTCTGTGCTTCACACAAGTGGATACGGCGATTCATGTTCTTAAAGACGCTTTGCAACGTTTCCTGTGAAATTGCATCAACACACTTCTGAATCATCGCCTGCAGCAGAAGGAAAAAATCAATTATGTGCGTTTCTCCATGGGTTGCGTTACTTTTTTATCACCCTATATATATATTATATATATATATATATATATATATAAGTAATTGTAATTGTAAAGATAACAACATCAGAAAAATATTAAATGATAAATTGCAAAGTATCGATGTCGTCATACAGGAACTAATCGAGAAGCACACAGAAAAGAAGAAGACGACGCAATAGAAGCGATAAAGGCTAACTCAAAGTACTTCTATAATTTGGCAAAAAGAAACTCGAAAAACCATGCGACTATCGGACCTTTAAAAAATGAGAACAATGCTTTCTCTGATGATCTAACAGAAGTACCTGAAATATTAATAGCTCAGCACGAATCATCTTTCAGTATCCCAAAAACTGACAATTTGATATGCGATAGAATCATAACCCCATCTGTAAAATACTTAATCAAGGAACTAACATCTTCAATAAAACAACATTTTGCATCGTCGGAAAAGACTAATTTATTTAACCTAGTATTAGGTATGCAATAATCAACGGTTACCTCGAAGCAGGACTTCTTTACAGTTATAATATATGCACATAATAAAGGCATGTTTTATATATATATATATATATATATATATGCTTTAAAAGAGAACACATTACATACATTTTATATTTTATAATTCCAAACATCAAATTTTATTTTCTATCTTCGTCCATTGTTTGTACAGGACGGTACGTAGATAGCGGTGGTGCGAGCTAAAACGTCCTATAGATATCTTCCAAATGCCAGGCGCTATTGTCATTGTTTCCCAAGGGTATACGTTATAAGAACTTCTGGCAAGAAGGTAATTTTAAAACAGATGTCTTTCATTCCTTCATACATAATTCAGACGATTTGTATTATGTTTAGGCCTTCCAAGCTTTACGATAAACTAAACAAATTAAAACTGAAATCTCCTTTTTGTTTTACAAACAATACAAGCCTCTAAGACGTGATAAGCTCTATAAGCCTCATCACGATTTCTGTTTTGTCTCTCTCTCCCCCTCTCTCTCTCTCTCGCACAATATATATATAATATCAAATTTGCAGACTACTGTTTTTTCTCTCTCTTGAAATCTATTGCGATTTGGTTTTCATTCCACTGTATAACTGTTCTTACGTCCATTTTAAAAGAAAAAGTAATTTCTATTTAAATAATGAAATTTAAATCCACGAAAGTTTAGTTTATTTAAAGATAAAATATTATATATATATATATATCAGTGGCGTGCGGTCCATGGAAGCAAGGAAAGCAATGCTTCCCTATTCAAAGAAAGAAGAAAATGCTGTATTATACTTTAAAGTTTAAACAGTTCAATATGTGTTAATAATTTGTACAAAATCATTTTATTATACTATTTATAGCATTTGATTGGTAATCAGGTGGATACAGAGTATATACATTGGTTGCCGTTCGTGCAAAAACCTTTAAGAAAGCCGACGCAAAAAATCTCGAGTTGGACAACAATTGACGAAATGCATCCTTTTTCCCAATGACTTTCGCTTTTTTTTTACTGTTACAAATTGTTTCTTTCCATTCTAAAAATTCATTTAATGTTTAATAATGTAGTATTTATTGAATACAACAAGTTTCATATATAGTTTTTCTACTAAAAAATTCCATGGCCATGTTAAGCGAAAAAGAATATATATTTATCGTTATTTTATCCTTCCCTATGTCAAAAAGGAAGCAATTTATAAATCGCTGTCCAGATCTTATAGTTAATTTTCTTGAAATATCTGGCAACTTTACGTGCTGTCTGCTGTCATTCTCTCATTTAAAGCGAATACGTAACTACGCTAGAAATGCGCAAGGGTAAGAAAGGCTTGCAAGTTTAGCTTTAATCTCAATTGAGAAAAAGCTTCTTAAGGATATGAAAACCGATGCCTTTTACGAAGAAATAATAGATATATTTAATAAAAAAGAAAGAAGAATAGAATTAACCTATAAGTAAAGTAAGTAGATGATTTATGTGTTTTGTTTTTATTATATACGAGTATTTTAAAGTTTTATTTTTATTTTATATAATCTTTGTTGTTTTTGCTTGAATTGCTTCCCCTTGACGAAAAATCACCCGCACGCCACTGATATATATATATATGGTGCAGCTTAATAAAATTTTTCTCGACAATTAAAGATGAATTTTTCTCGTTTATAATATAACCTAACCTAACCGGGCGTAAACTAACCTAGCCTAACTTTGCATACCATAGCCTAACTTAGCCTAACCTAACCTATCCTCGCATAGACTAACCAGGTGTAAACTAACCTAACCTAGCCTAACTTAGCATAGCCTAACCTAACCTAACTTAGCCTAACCTAACATATCCTACCGTAGACTAACCGGGTCTAAACTAACCTAACCTAGCCTAACTTAGCCTAACCTAACCTAACTTAACCTAACCGGGTGTAAACTAACCTAACCTAGCCTAACTTAGTCTAATCTAACCTATCCTAGCATAGCCTAATTTAGCCTAAACTAACCTATCCTAGCATAGACTACCCGGGTGTAAACTAACCTAACCTATCCTAACTTAGCCTGTCCTAACCTAACCTAACCTAGCAGGGTGTAAACTAACCTAACCTAGCCTAACTTAGCATAGCCTAACCTAACCTCACTTAGCGTAACCTAACATATCCTAGCGTAGACTAACCGGGTCTAAACTAACCTAACCTAGCCTAACAGTAAACGAACCTAACCTAGCCTAACTTAGCCTAACCTAACCTAACCTGGTGTAAACTAACCTAACCTAGCGTAACTTAGCATAGCATAGCCTAACAGCCTAACCTAACCTATCCTAGCATAGACTAACCGGGTGTAAACTAACCTAACCTACCTAGCCTAACTTAGCCTATCCTAACCTAACCTAACCTAATCTAGCAGGGTGTAAACTAACCTAACCTAGCCTAACTTAGCATAGCCTAACCTAACTTAACTTAGCCTAACCTAACCTATCCTAGCGTAGACTAACCGGGTGTACACTAACCTAACCTACCCAAACTTAGCCTATCCTAACCTAAGCTAACCTAACCGGGTGTAAAGTAAAATAACCTAGCTTAACTTAGCATAGCATAGCCTAACTTAGCCTAATCTAACCTATCCTAGCATAGACTAATGGGGCGTAAACTAACCTAACCTAACTTAGCCTAACCTGACCTACCCCAGCGTAGACTAACCGGGCGTAAACTAACCTAACCTAACTTAGTCTAACCTAAGCAAACCTAACTTAGCCTAACCTAACCTATCCTAGCATAGCCTAACCGTGCGTAAACTAACCTAACCTAACCTAACAGCAGACAGTGTCTCTCAGCGCAAACAAATCTCATTTATTTATGAGCATTGAAAATTAGTTTGTATTGTTTCTCGTTTATAATTGGCAATCTCGATCCTTTTGTTCTGAATTTTTCTTCAACATAAAAATTATTCCCATTGTGTTTAATTATTCTGTTTCCATCGCGATTATATCATCATTTGTATATGCTGTTGCAACATCTTGCAACATTGCATTGCAAAATCTTGCAACATTTGCAACATTGCATTGCGCCCTTTTACACGTTTCGCATCTTGTTTCTCTATTCATTTCAGAAAATCGTATTATGTTTAAGTTATCGTAGGTTTTTATTTATTGTCCACTCTCATTAGAAATATTTAAAACTATTAAGAATTGCATGCGGGGCATATTTATATACACTGTTTCATTCAGTGCTAGTTAACTTATAAATGCGTTTTGAAAAATATTTTTTAAATATTGTTTGGCCGTAATAAAGCGAAGTGAACGGCTATCTACCAGAGACCGGAAACTAAAATATTTAACACCCCAAAAGAACACCCCTTTAAAACGACAACTGCCATTATCTTACTCACACAGGAGTCTATAGAAAGGATGCACCCACAACAAAAAAACTTAGAGTTGTGTATAACTGTAGTCTTAAAGATGGCAATAAGCGTTGCTTGAATAACTGTCTCATAGAGGGACCTAATCTTATTTCAGACCTTCTAAAAATCCTTCTAAGGCTTACATTAGATGAATATACAGTTGAAAGTGATATAAGCAAAGCTTTTTTGAGAATTCATCTGAAAATGACTATGGCAAAGATCAACTAAGATTCTTGCGGTTTAATGATCCATATGACTTAAATAAAGGGTTTATAACATTTAAATTTAATGTGGTTTTGTTTGGAACAAATGCGAGTCCTAGTTTACTGGTTTTAACCATCAAACATCACTTAAATTTGTATGATGAAAATGATTTAACTGTTCAGTTCTTGAAAGATCACTTCTATGTAGATATCCTTGTAGGATCTAGACCCTAATTCACAACCCGATAACGTAAACATAACACAGTTTCTGAATTGAATAGAGAAACAAGATGCGAAACGTGTAAAAGGGCGCAATGCAATGTTGCCAGATGTTGCAAGTTGTTGGAATGCAATGTTGCAAGATGTTGTAAGATGTTGCAACAATATATACAAATGATGATATAATCGCGATGGAAACAGAATAATTAAACACAATGGGAATAATTTTTACGTTGAAGAAAAATTCAGAACAAAAGGAATCGAGATTGCCAATTATAATTATAAACGAGAAACAACAAAAACTAATTTTTAGTGCTAATAAATAAATGAGATTTGTTTTCGCTGAGAGACACTGTCTGCGGTTAGGTTAGGTTAGTTTACGCACGGTTAGGCTATGCTAGGATAGGTTAGGTTAGGCTAAGTTATGTTTGGTTAGGTTAGACTAAGGTAGGCTAGGTTTGGTTAGTTTACGCCCGGTTAGTCTACGCTAGGATAGGTCAGGTTAGGCTAAGTTAGGTTAGGTTAGTTTACGCCCGGTTAGTCTATGCTAGGATAGGTTAGGTTAGGCTAAGTTAGGCTATGCTATGCTAAGTTAGGCTAGGTTAGGTTAGTTTACACCCGGTTAGGTTAGGATAGGCTAAGTTATGCTAGATTAGGTTAGTTTAGACCCGGTTAGTCTTCGCTAGGATATGTCAGGTTAGGCTAAATTAGGTTAGGTTAGGCTATGTTAAGTTAGGCTAGGTTAGGTTAGTTTACACCCTGCTAGGTTAGGTTAGGTTAGGTTACACCCTGTTAGTCTATGCTAGGATAGGTTAGTTTAGGCTAAGTTAGGCTGGGTTAGGTTAGTTTACACCCGGTTAGATTAGGTTAGGCTAAGTTAGGTTAGTTTACAGTTAGGCTAGTTTAGGCTAGTTTAGATCCGGTTAGTCTACGCTAAGATATGTTAAGTTAGGCTAAGTTCGGTTAGGTTAGGCTAGGTTAGGTTAGTTTACACCCGGTTAATCTATGCTAGGATAGGTTAGGTTAGGGTAAGTTAGGCTATGCTATGCTAAGTTAGGCTAGGATAGATTACGCCCGGTTAGTTTAGGTTAGGTTAGGATAGGCTAAGTTAGGCTAGGTTAGGTTAGTTTACACCCGGTTAGGTTAGGTTAGGTTAGGATAGGCTAAGTTAGGCTAGGTTAGGTTAGTTTACATCCGGTTAGGTTAGGATAGGCTAAGTTATGCTAGATTAGGTTAGTTTAGACCCGGTTAGTCTACGCTAGGATATGTCAGGTTAGGCTAAATTAGGTTAGGTTAGGCTATGTTAAGTTAGGCTAGGTTAGGTTAGTTTACACCCTGCTAGGTTAGGTTAGGTTAGGTTACACCCTGTTAGTCTATGCTAGGATAGGTTAGTTTAGGCTAAGTTAGGCTGGGTTAGGTTAGTTTACACCCGGTTAGATTAGGTTAGGCTAAGTTAGGTTAGTTTACAGCTAGGCTAGTTTAGATCCGGTTAGTCTACGCTAAGATATGTTAAGTTAGGCTAAGTTCGGTTAGGTTAGGCTAGGTTAGGTTAGTTTACACCCGGTTAATCTATGCTAGGATAGGTTAGGTTAGGGTAAGTTAGGCTATGCTATGCTAAGTTAGGCTAGGATAGATTACGCCCGGTTAGTTTAGGTTAGGTTAGGATAGGCTAAGTTAGGCTAGGTTAGGTTAGTTTACACCCGGTTAGGTTAGGTTAGGTTAGGATAGGCTAAGTTAGGCTAGGTTAGGTTAGTTTACATCCGGTTTGTCTATGCTAGGATAGGTTAGTTTAGGCAAAGTTAGGGTTATGCTATGCTAACTTAGGTTAAGTTAGGTTAGGGTAGGCTAAGTTAGGTTAGTTTACAGTTAGGCTAGATTAGGTTAGTTTAGACCCGGTTAGTCTACGCTAGGATATTTTAGGTTAGGCTAAGTTCGGTTAGGTTAGGCTATGCTAAGTTAGGCTAAGTTAAGTTAGTTTACACCCGGTTATTCTATGCTAGGATAGGTTAGGTTAGGCTAAGTTAGGCTATGCTATGCTAAGTTAGGCTAGGTTAGCTTACGCCCGGTTAGGTTAAGTTATATTATAAACGAGAAATTTCATTTTTAATTGTCGAGAAAAATATTATTAAGCTACACCGTATATATATATATATATATTATCTATCTTTAAATAAACAAAACTTTCGTGGATTTAAATTTAATTATTAAAATATAATTACTTTTTCTTTAAAATGGACGTAAGAACAGTTATGCCGTGGAATGAAAAGCAGTTCGCAACAGATTTCAAGAGAAAAAAAAACAGTAGTCTAGAAATTTTATATATATATATATATATATATATATATATATATATATATATATATATATAATATAAACAGTAGTCTGGAAATTTTATATATATATATATATATTGTACGAGAGAGAGAGAGAGAGAGAGAGAGAGAGAGAGAGAGACAGACAGACAGACAGACAGAACAGAAATCGTGATGAGGCTTGTACGAGCTTATCAAGCTTTAGAGGCTTGTATTGTTTGTAAAACAAAACGGAGATTTCAGTTTTAATTTGTTTAGTTTATCGTAAAGCTTGGAAGGCCTAAACATACCACAAATCGTCTGAATTATGTATGAAGGAATGAAAAACATCTGTTCTAAAATTACCTTCTTGCCAGAAGTTCTTATAACGTATACCCTTGGGAAACAATGACAATATCGCCTGGCATTTGGAAGATATATATATATATATATATATATATATCTATATATATAACATGCCTTTATTGTGCATATATTGTGATTGTAAGGAAGTCTTGCTTCGACGTAACAGTTGATTATTGCATACCTAGATACTAGGTTAAGTAAATAAGTCTTTTCCGACGATGCAAAATGTTGTTTTATTGAAGTTGTGAGTTCCTGATTAAGTATTTTACAGATGGGGTGATGATTCTATCGCATATCAATTTGTCAGTTTTTGGGATACTGAAAGATGATTCATGCTGAGCTATTAATATTTCAGGTACTTCTGTTAGATCATCAGAGAAAGCATTGTTCTCATTTTTTAAAGGTCCGATAGTCGCATGGTTTTTCGAGTTTCTTTTTGCCAAATTATAGAAGTACTTTGAGTTAGCCTTTATCGCTTCTATTGCGTCGTCTTCTTCTTTTCTGTGTGCTTCTCGATTAGTTCCTGTATGACGACATCGATACTGCAATTTATCATTTTATATTTTTCTGATGTTATCTTTACAATTACTTATATATATAATATATATATATATATATATATATATTATATATATATATATGTGAGTGTGTGTGTAGCATTAAAACAAGAAGTTTCTAATAGAAAATGGGATATTCGTGATAAACCCCTTTAATTAATTAAGGAAGAATTGTGTAGTTGAATAATTGGAGGTCGGTATTTATTATTATTATTATTATTATTATTACAGGTTTCTAATAAAACCTTAACAAGATCCTGTATTTATTATTATTATTATTATTTATATATATATATATATATATACATATATACAAGCTTAGCTGGGGTTGAGAGGTTTGGGTGGATGGAGTGAGGGGGGGGAGAGGACCGTGTGTTACTATAAAGTTTATGCAAATTTTACCGACCGCCTTGTTTAGTCATTTTGCGATGAGGGAGATGGTGTTTAGTCGTTCAAAACTGTCCCTTTGTTTTTATGATATATATATATATATATATATATATATATATATATATCTACCATTTAAATATATTGTCTTCTGGCTGGACCGATGTATTTGTTGCGCATATCTAAAAACGAATTTATTCCTTTCACACTGTCTTCACTCTCACAAACGTCGATATATACTTTAATTTATTAATAATAATAACAAAATAGGGGAAATACTTTAGCGCTTCACTCCTCGTGACGCCTCAGACTCATTGTCCTCCATCCAGACTGGCTTTGTCTCATTATAATCTCTCGCATCTCTTGTTCAAATGATTTCGTGATGATCATTTATATAATCAACAAAGAATAAATTTGTGCCATTTCGTTTGGGCCAATACACGTTAACATTATTTGATAGGAAAAACATAGAGTTGTCGTGAAGATAAAACTGTCGCCACGTACCATCTCAACTACTTTTCCCTTCTGATTACATTTTTATACACGTTCGTTTTTTCTCCGTGAGCTTAAGTGTATTAAGGCCACTTTTGGTACGGTATTGAACGTTTGACTATCATTTTAAAATATTAATGTACAATATTAGTGAATTTTAGGGTTTTGCTGTCTATTTATCAGTTTTGCTTATTGGGGTTAAATTTTTTGTTTTTAGTATTTTAAGAGCCCATTATACAAATTTAGTTATGAAATCTGATTTTTGCTTTTATATATATATATATATATATATATGTGTGTGTGTAGCATAAAAACAAGAAGTTTCTAATAGAAAATGAGATATTCGTTATAAACCCCTTTAATTAATTAAGGAAGACTTATGTAGTTGAATAATTGGAGGTCTGTATTTATTATTATTATTATTATTATTACAGGTTTCTAATAAAACCTTAACAAGATCCTGTATTTATGATTATTATTATTATTATATATATATATTTTTTTTCCCCGCACGAATTGATAATTTATTTTTCCATACGAATTGCTGTGTGGCTCCTTTTAACGCGCATAAACGTACACTGTGACAACGCATGAAGCATATGTACACTACCCATAGCTATCGTTACCAACAGGTATCGAGCCCCAGTTGATCATTAGGTCATGGCTATCACCATAGTTACCATTTTTCTGGCTATGGTGTTATTTTTTTTCCCGTACGGTTTGGCAGCAACCGGACGGCTTGATGCCTAGGGCTCCCAGAAACCGGACGGCTTGATGCCTAGGGCTCCCAGAAACCGGACGGCTTGATGCCTAGGGCGCCCAGCAATGTTGCAAGTGTTGGACTGCAATGTTGCAAGATATACAGATATACAGAAGCTAAGGCTAACAAAGACCCTAAGATCCACTCTAAGGTTAGCCCGAGAGAAAGGAAAGAGTAGGGGGTTAAGAGAAGAGAAGAGAAGAGAATAAGGGGTTAAGTAAGGACCAACACCTATCACTCGTGGGTTAACATTCATTCAGAAAAAGAGAAAAAAAGTCTCACCATCATCATCCGCCGGCCACTGCCGACAAGCCAGAAAAATAGTCGGAGAAAATAGGAGAGGGGTGAAAGATGAAAAGAAGTAAAATAAGTACGCTTACAAACCATGCAAACACAGTCTTAACTCACTGTCATACCATGTAAACTACAAACATGCAAGTAAAGAGAGTTACAGACATGCAAAGTAAGGAGATAAGAAAAAAAAAAGTAAGTACAGTTAAACAAAAAGTGGGTTAGTTTACGCTACGAGCTACATCTATGTTCGGGTTAGTCTAATTTTTTTTTTTTTTATTGCTGGCATCACACGCTGGCATGTCACAAGCTGGCATTCATCGTCAACAGACTCATCCTCGAGCACCACCAACAGAGCTCCTGTTGTTAACTTTCTTTTTTAATTTTAAACAACGTTAATATTTTTAAAATGTCCGTCAAGACGGTTCTTAAACATATTAACGCTGGTAGAATGAACGACTGACGCGGGAAGATTATTCCATTTATCAATTACTTTAAACGTAAAGAAGTTTTTAGCGATATTAGTAATGAAACGTCTGCCACGCAACTTAAATCCGTTATTGCGAGTATTACTATTATCGAAAGTGAACAGTTTGTCAAAATTTACGTTATCGATGTTATTAACGATTTTGAAAACTTCAATAAGCTCCCCCTTAATCTTCTAGTTTCGAGTGAATACAGGTCTAACTCTTTAATCCTATCTTCATAAGGCTTATTGCGCAATGACGGAATAAGTTTCGTGGCACGACGCTGAACCCTTTCTAACTATCAATATCCTCACGCAAATACGGGCACCAAAACTGAACTGCATATTCTAAATGAGGCCTGACTAGGGACTTGTAAAGGGGCAATATAATATCCTTCGATTTAAATTCGAAATTACGCGCTATGAAGCCTAACATCCTATAAGCTTTTGTGCAAGACTCCAGGCACTGGTTCCTAACCTTTAAATCCTTAGATACGCGCACGCCTAAATCTACTTCCTCGTCAACGCTCGCTAACTCCCTATCATCCATCGTGTACGTGTAATTATTGTTGCGAGAACCTATATGCAAAACTTTACATTTGTCTACGTTAAATTGCATCTGCCACTTATCTGTCCACTCCATAATCCTATTTACATCGTCTTGGATCCTATTTCTATCGTCCTCGTTAACAACCTTACCGCCTATTTTAGTATCGTCCGCGAATTTTGACACGTTACTTCAATCCTACATCTATGTCGTTAATGTAAATTACGAATAGCAATGGGCCTAACACACCCACCCTGTGGGACACCGCTACCTACATCTAACCACCCTGATTCACTACCATTAACTACGACCCTCTGTCTCCTAGCACGAAGCCATTCTTCTAACCAGTTAGCTACCTGACCACGTATACCGTGCGCTTTAACCTTTGCAATTAGTCTCCTATGCGGAACTGTATCGAACGCCTTTTTAAAATCTAAATAAATAACGTCAGCTGCTCTATGCCTATCGTATTCGCGCACTATTTCGTTATAAAATTCTAACAAATTAGTTAAACAAGACCTATGGCGTCGAAACCCATGCTGACTTCTATTAATCAAATCTCTACTTTCTAAGTGATCGATGATACGATCCCTAACTACGGATTCCAAAAGTTTACCGACAATTGTCGTTAAGCTAATGGGCCTATAATTGCTAGCTACTGCGCGGTCGCCTTTTTTAAAAATACGCGTGACGTTAGCTAATTTGAAGTCTTCAGGAATAATCCCCGTTTCGAGTGACTGATTAAAAATCTTCGTTAAGGACCTACGATAACGTCTTTCAAATCTTTCAAATGTCTGGGATAAAAAGCGTCAGGGCCTGGAGCCTTGCTAACTTTTAGCCTATCGATATAATGCGCAATCTCAGCCTCGTAAACAGTTATTTCATCCAAAATAGTCTCGCTACTAAATGGAACGATATCGTCCACATCGGGGACATTATTTACGTCTTCTACGGTAAAAACTGTCGCAAAAAAGTTATTGAAAATACCCGCCATCGCCTGAGGGTCAGAAGCCAAAGCGCCATTAACATCCACTAGAGGGCCTATGTTATCTTTTACAGGCTTACGATTATTTACGTATTCAAAAAACTTTTTAGGATTATGTTTACTATCCGCAGCTATAAGTATCTCTAAATTACGCTTGGCATTCCTAACTGATCTTTTAACCTGACGCCTACGCTCGATATATCTATTAAAGTTAGCTGCCGTGCCATTGCGCTTATTAAGTCTATACGCTCTATTACGACCGTTTATGAACTCGCCTATTTCCCTATTCCACCACTTCGGCCTACCACGATTTTTAGCGCGCTTGGGCCTACGAGGAATAAACTCCCTTTCAATATTCCTAAAACTTTCTTTAAACGCTACCCAACGCAAATTTGTGTCATTACCCATAAATAAGTTATCCCAGTCCACTGCTCTCATCCTATCAGCAAAACTATCAAAATTAGCCCTACGAAAATCAGGGACTTCTATTACGTTACTATCCTGTGTTTTTTATCGCTAACTTAAACCTAAGAATTTGATGATCACTACATCCTAAACTCTCGCCTACTTCTAGACCTTCGACTATATTCTCGCCGTTCGTCATCACCAAATCTAAAATATTATCACCGGGCGTTGGTTCGGTAACTATCTGTCGTAAAAAGCTATCGTCCATAAACTCAACCAATCTCAAACCCTCCTCATTACCAGTAAAATTCTCGTAATTAACATTAGGGCAGTTAAAGTCTCCGACAATTATACTATTCCGATTGTCAATAAAATTACCAAGAAGTGAGTAAAATCTAGTATCTGTATCGAGGGTTGAACGGGAGGTCTATAAACAACAACAAAATTAAAACTAATACTACGCGACCTAACTTCAACACATATCGCATTAATTGCTGCCGGAAAATCTAACTTAACCTCGATAGCCCTAAGAGAATTACGAATGTACAGCAAAACGCCTCCACCAAACCTATGTAACCTATCATTAGTAAAGAGTTTAAAACCCGGTATATCAAGTTCCCCCAACAAGTCCCGAGTCACGGTATTTAACCAAGTTTCAGCGATAGCAACTGTATCATAGTTGCAAATAAATTATCGCCTTAAATTCATTTAATTTATTTCTAATACTACGCGCGTTACAATAAAGACGTTTAAGTTACTTTTTACCACGGGCCCGTGTTTTAAACTATTTATCACGTCGGGCCCGCGTTTCCCGGACCCACAACTTTTAAAGAAGGCTTCGACCTATACAGCTTTCGCACGTTTTCGTCTATTAACCTACCTAGCCTAGCATTACCTATTTCATTAAAATGCACCCCCATCTTTTATAAACAGGCAAGGATCACTGAATTCGGACCACAGCTTTACGAAGGGTACATTTTCTTCAGCACAAATCTCTTCTAATTTGTTATTCAAAAATATTGTTTTTGACGTAATTCTAAGACCCAGCCCGTGCCTAGGGGTAATACCTAGAACTAAAGACCTATCTGACCTCGCCTTCAGGGACCTAATTAACCCCCTATATCTCTCCAAAAGGTCAGGCACTCTCGTATCGGGCCTATACGAGTCGTTGCCCCCTACCATCGTCACCACATTTGAGTGACGGGAGGCAACGTCAATCCTATCCACTTCGTCTCTAACTCTGTCAGCTCTGGCCCCTGGGAGACAGACCCTCCTCCTCTTGGTTGGATGCCGTTTAACGAACTCTTTGTCCATGTGGCGCACTAAAGCGTCCCCGATTAAAACAGTTTCCCTCTCATTCACGTCCCTTTCCAAATGGGCGAAAGGGTTCGAAACCTCGATAGGGGGGGAATTCCTATCACCTACCGTACGCGGCCTAGCTCCACCCTTAACCTCTCTAAATCCCTCGCTATCTACTACTCTCGGACTAACCTTAACCTCTTCCTCAACTCTATCTAAGCTTCCCGACAAGCTACCTAAACTAGAAACTAGGTTACGCACCTCACCCTTCAAATTACTAACGTCTTCAACGTTAGTATTGGTATGGCCTACGTCAACCGTAGCCCTACCCCTGCCCTCATCAAGCGTTGCAAGTCTTTCCGCTACCTCACGTACACTGCGTTTTATGTCTAATTCCTCAATGAACTCGCAAAAGAAACAAACTGATCTATCGGTAATCGCCATTGGACCGCCGTTATAATCCTTAAATTCCGAATACCAGCGGTTTACCCTACACCTAACAAACGACGCTTTTGCGACGGCATCGCGCAGTTAAAAATTAGTTTAAACCGTCACAGGTATAAGTGAAATTAAGCCGGCACGCTATGAAAACTTCTAAATCGCTAAAAACCACTAATATTCAATTACTTAACTATAACAACGTAAATTTAAACGCAAGTATATAAAATTCAAAACTATCCAAAAGTAAAATTCTCAGCAATATATAAAAGTAGATGCAAAATCAGAGAGCTCAGGAAATGCGTCCGTTCAGTACAGAGTCTGGCTGCCGAATCAAAGTACAGAGTCTGGCTGACGAATCCATACAGAGTCTGGCTGACGAATGAGTACAGAGTTTAATATAACTATGTCTTTTCTTGTACTAATGTTTTGATAATACTATGTTTTGTATATTTTCAATATATTTTCCATTCTATTATTTGATCATATATATGCACCATTGTATTTCCATTAATTCATGTACATAATTATATCATTTGTTTGGTTTCGGATTTCAGAATAGTTAATTAATTTCTATTTGTCAAATAGATAAGTAACGAATCTGACAACTCAACTTTCTAATCTAATTGGAATATAAGGAATAATTAAAGAAATAACGATTCTGCTTAATATAACTATGTATTTTTTCCTGTACTAATATTTTGATAATGCACCGTTTTGTATGATTATATATTTTCCATTCTATTATTTGATCATATATATGTCCCATTGTATATCCATTAATTCAGCTAAATAATCAGAACGATGTATTTGTGTTTTATTTATTCTTATACACAATTATATAATTTGTTTTGTTTCGGATTTCAGAATAATTAATTAATTGCTATTTGTCAATTTGGTCTTTTAAGCCAACTGGAATATATGGATTAATTAAATACATAGCGCAATACTCAGTCTTCTAAACCAACTGACTGTGGCACCCGTTGGTTCTGTCTGATTAATATATGGTTTAAATAAATAATTATTGCTATCTGCCAACTCAGACTTCTAAGCCAACTGGCTGAATAATATATGGAATAATTAAATAATTATCACTATCTGGCAACTCATCCTTCTAAGCCAGATGACGAAAGAATCTAAGGATTAATTAAATAAATATTGCTATCTGGCAACTCAGCCTTCTAAGCCTACTGGCTGCTTAATATATGGAATAAATACATAATTAATGCTATCTGGCAACTCAACCTTCTAAGCCAGATGACGGAAGAATATAAGGATTAATTAAATAAATATTGCTATCTGGAAACTCAGCCTTCTAAGAGAACATTAATATATGGTTTAAATAAATAATTAATGCTATCTGGCAACTCAGCCAACTGGCTGATTAATATATGGAATAATTTAGTACATAGCACAATCTGGCAATTCAGCTAACTGGCTGATTAGAGGCTGATTAGAGGCCTATAAGAGAGCGGCGGGTGGCTGAAGACCTCATATGCGCTTGGCTCTGGCCAAGCAAAGACCCTTCCTCTGGGTTCTCTCCTCTTCCTCTCTCTCTCTCTCTCTGCCCCTTTGGGGGGTGAGGCCGTCCCACTTTCTCCCCCAAAGAGGCTCCCGCTCTTCCTTTCTCTGCCCCTTTGGGGGGTTCAGCTTGCGAGATAACTCCGCCTCAAAGTTGCATACCCCTTGCAACACCATTTTGGGGTTGGCACTCCCCTTTGGGGGTTTCAGCTTTGGGGATAACTCCGCTTCCAAGTTGCATACCCCTTGCAACCCCATTTTGGGGTTGGCAACAAAGGGGGGTGCCTTGCATCAAAAGGGGGTTGAAACAAATGTGGGTGAGGTTGGCACCAAGGGGTTGGGGTGGCACGCTTGCAACATTATGCAACATTGCACTCATACATTTTGTGCCCATACTACTCCCCACCATCACCAGACACAATCTCCTTTGATTTTTTTCTGTGGAGGTTTGTCAAAGATGTGGTCTACAAGACCAAAGTGGCAAACCTGCAGGATCTTCGTGTTCGGATTACAGCTGCATGCGCACTGGTGGACGCCAACATGCTGAGCCACCTCCCCCAAGTGAACCATCAGATGATGAGGGAGACTCTACATCAGGGCCAGGCAACGATAGTATGGAAGAGAAGGAAATGAAAAGGAGGATCCTAATCCACAGAGAAGATGTACATCAGGAACTGAACCACAGAAGACCACTGCCCAAGCTGAAAAACACCTTCAAGGTCAGAAAATATATAGAGATAGCAACCAAGATACTACCTGCAATAGCACCCCAGGAAAGTAACGTCACATAGTTAAACAGGTTTCTTATGCAATAGCAGTCAGCGTGACAGAGCTGGCAGCGGTAAAAACACGCAAGCATAAAGCCAGGAGCAAAACCAGGGAATGAATGAAAATGAGAGGAAGCCAAGGTGGCAACAAAGACTAGAGAGCAGAGTGAGTAACCTCAGGAAGGAGATCTCAATCCTAACTACCCACATGAAGGGGGAAATAAGACCTGAATTAGGAAGGAGGAAGGTAAATGTACTAATCCAAAGAGAAAGACTGGACAGTGAAAGAAAGATCATACAAAGCATTGCCAGGAAAAACTAGACCTGTCAGCAAAAGCAAAAAGACTGGCAAGATATATACGCTTGGCCAGAGAAAAGAAACAAAATGAGATGTTTGAAGAGAACCCAACGAAATTATTTAGAAAATTAAAGAATGCCCAGATAAACGTAAAAAGACTGCTTGAAAAAGAACAAGTGGAGCATTTCTGGAAGAACATCTATGAGAATGAAGTCAACCATAATGATGGTGCAGAATCGATTGGGAGCCTTTACAACAGCCAAAAAGGTGAGAAACATCTCAGAGATGAACATGGATAAAATAACCATGAAAGAAGTTGAGGAGAAAATAAAAAAAAGCAGCAACTGGAAAGCACCAGACCCAGACATGATTAAGAACTTCTGGTTGAAAAAGCTAACATCACTAAGTGGAAAACTCAAGGTGCTTCAACAAGATACTAACAGCAGAAGAAGAAGCACCACAATGGTTGACAAAAGGAAAAACAACATTACTACCAAAGTCCCATGAAACCCAGAATCCAAGCAAATATAGACCAATAACATGCTTGCCAACAATCTACAAATTACTAACAGGAATCATAGCAGACAGGATCTACAGTCATGCAGAAGAAAACAACATTATAGGCCCAGAACAAAAAGGATGTAGCAGAAGAACGTATGGGACAAAAGACCAGCTGTTAATCAATAGGGCTATATTGGAAAACAACAGAAAGAAACAGAGAAACCTAAGCATGGCATGGTTTGACTACAAAAAGGCATATGACAGTGTACCCCACTCATGGGTGAAGGAAGTGATAAGACTATACAAGATCCACCCCACCATCAGGATCTTCTTAGAAACAGCTATGACACGATGGGAAACGGACCTAACTCTCCATCACAGTAAGGGAACTTTAGAAGTGAACAGTGTGAGAATCAAGAGAGGGATCTACCAGGGTGATTCAATATCCCATCTTTTGTTTGTACTGGCACTAAACCCACTTAGCCAACTAATAAATAACCTAAACAAAGGCTACATGATGAGACCGAGGGAAAAGAGTAGCCCAAAAATATCTCAGTTATTTTACATGGATGACCTAAAACTGTACGCCCCAAACAAAAGCGAGCTAACAGAAGAGATCAGGGAGGTCAAAAAGTTCTCAGATGACATCCAGATGGAGTTTGGGCTTGAGAAATGTGCCACTGTCACACTAAAGAACAGTAAAAGGTGTGAATCAGAAACATCAGGGTGGACAATATCGTGATAGAAGAACTAGAGCAAGAGGCTACATATAAATATCTGGGGATGGAGGAATCTGAAAAGATGGAAAATGACATTATGAAAGAAAGACTGCGGAAAGAATATTAAAAAAGGCTAAAACTAATCCTAAAATCTCACCTAAGCAGTAAATATAAGATCCTATTCATAAACCTACTGGCAGTGGCTGTACTGTCATACAGTTTTGGCATAATCAATTGGACCCAGCCAGAAATCAACAAACTGGATACAATCACCAGAAAAATGCTCCATGCGCATAATATCATATATAATATCATATATATCATAATATATATATATCATATATACACTCCTTTGTATACTTGCCAATGAGGGTCGGTGGATTAGGGCTTGCGCTAATAGCCCAAGTACACAAAGCCACAACAATAGAACCAGCACAATACATAAATGAAGGAGAGGGAAGGCTAGTCAGATTTGTAAGAGACCATGAATGTGAAAAGCCTCAAACAACATCACTTTCAAAGAAGGCAAATGACTATCTAGTGGATGCCGGCATAGGACCTGAACAGCTTGAAGATATTACAAATAAACATCTCATGGAAAAGATAAGCACCATAAAAAGAAGGTATAACAGGAAAAGATCAGAAAAAAGAAGAACTGGGAAGAGCATAAACCAGCAAAGTATACAAAGAGTACGTGCTAAACATAGCATACGTAGAGAGGGATAAAACTGTGGAGTTCCTGGTAAGAGGAGCACTGAGACCAGAATATGAACGGCTGGTGGTGGCAGCACAAGACCAGGCACTACGGACAAACTGGTTCAAAAGAAATATTGAGGGTAGAAATAAAATTGAGATGTGCAGACTGTGCTCAAAGAGCCCAGAGACTGTGAGTCACATAAGGGGTTCCAAAAAACCCTAGCCCCCCCATTTGCAGCTTACATGCTTACTTATATCGAAATAGTTTTTAGGGATTATAAAAATATATAAAATTCTTTATTTATTGCAGGTATTAAAATTACTCTAGCTGATAAAGTGATAATATAATGGCTTCTCAATTAATTGGTGATTCGGAGAGGCAACGTGTGATAGATCGCATACGAGCATAACATTTCGGGAAGCTCGTGATGCTGGAGCAACCTTTATAACACGTTCATCGGTTGCCAAAAGGTTGCGAAGTAGTGAGGACTTCGTCAAAAGAAATTGGAATAAAACTTTGGATGAATGTGAAATGGATACAACCAAATCTGGGCGCCCAAATTTGCCACTCTCTCAGGAAACAAAGGACATCATTGAAAGCGGTACGCGTAAGCGGAAAAACAGCTGTGCTAAACTTTCTAAAGAGATCGAAACGTTGAGAGGAAAGATCGTTAGTGGTGAGATCATTCGACTGTACCGTCATAGGCAAGGTTTAAAGCCTTGGCTTGAACTTCCAAAGCCAAGAAAAACTCAACTTAACATCGATGACAGAATGTGGTTTGTTCATTAAATTGAAGATTGGGATGTGGATGATTTCATGCATTTAGCTGTCTCCGATGAATTTTTTGTTTACGTAACACGTCGGCCTAACTACCAAAATGATCGAGTGTGGGCCACAACACCAGATGAAATCAATGACAATGAACATTATCGCGAATTATTAAAAAGTCCAGACTGTGTTAGTGTGTTTGTTTTGTTCACTGCAAAGAAGCTCATGTGGGTGCTGAAGCCAAATGGTCAGAGTTGGGATGGACAGTATTTTCGTGATATTATTCTATCCCAGCATGTCATTCCTTTTCTAAGGAACCCAAACAATGTTATGGATGTCGATCAGGTCACACTTCTGCACGATAAGGCCCCCTGCTTTAAGGCATTAGCCACTCAACAGTTGTTGCGGAACCATGAGATCGATTTCTTTGGAAATGAAGAATGGCCAGGAAATTCTCCTGACCTGAATGTCTGTGAACACATTAGATCAGTTATAAAGGACAAGGTTGAATGTCTCTTGTTTCAAGAACCTGCGGCAAATCGATTTTCGAAGGATACAATGACGCAACACATTGAAACTGTTTTAGCAAATTTGCGTAACGATCAAGATCTATTCACGTCACTTTTGACAAGCTACCTAAAGTGAATTCAGGCTGTCTTGGAAGCCAATGGCGGGAACACCAAGTTTTAATTGTTTCTCATTAAATGCAGGATTAAATTCTCTTTTGTAAGGTATGTTTAGTTTTACTGTACCCAGTGGCGGTTCCTCATATGGGCAATATGGGCAGCCGCACAGGGCGGCATTTGTGGAGGGGCGGCATGAGCGCCTGCAAAAAAATAAAATAAAAATAAGAATAAATAAATAAAGAAATATAAAAATAAAAAATAAAATAAAATAAATAATAAAGATCAATAATATATTTTTATTAATAAAAAACCATCTATTGCATTTTCCATAAACCTTCCCATAAAAGACCTAAACAATGCAAAATGCTTCCAGATAATATTATTGGGAATAAAGGCCATACTTTAACATATGTAATGTTATTTTTCTGGGTTTGGTTAAATAGTGAAATGTATATTATTTATTACAGAACGAATCTTCACACTAAGCCACTAAGGTCTGTCAATAACCGCAAATGGATAAGAAGAGGTCAAAGCTATCAGGTGCTCAGTTTAGAAAAAAGGGAAAGAAGAAGAGGAGAAACGAGCAAAGATAAAGGTATAGAGCTATGTCATCTACTCTTCACTGCTATATTGCACTGCTATTTTGTGATATAGCTTTCTGAGTCATTTGAAGTGTACTATTATGTATATAATTAGCCATTAACCAAGGAGGTTGTATTATTCATTGTTTCCTATTCTAAAAGTTTTAATAAATTGTGCTTAATAACATGTTAAATTAATTGTACTAGCCTATTCATGCATTGGTCTGTTATGTTCTATTTTACTATTTGCAGGGGCACTTTTGAAATATTTTGGAACACCCTCTGCCACTAGCCAGGATGAGAAGCCGTCTACTTCTGCCATTATTGAGGCTGGAGGAGCCATCTACCTCCTCAGCCTCACATATGTCTCCACAAATGCAGTCTGATCCTGAGGATGAAGACCCATTTGCTTCTACTTCTCCCCGGCAGCTCTTCAGGTGAGTTTGTGTGCACATATGTCTGTGAGTGTGTGCGTGTGTGTGTATGTGTATGTGTGTGCATCCCTGCAAAGCATTTTGCAAACAGTTATAAATTATAATGTTATTATCACTGGGTCTGGGTTACTGGGTATGTGTGGTGTTTCACCACCATAACAAAGTGCTATGAATAATGTGTTATCTAACTTAGGTGTGTATACTAATGAGTAATGCTCTTGTTCTTTCTATTAGAAAGGCCTGGAGCAGAATCGCCTCCTGAGGATGAGTCTCTGTCCACCGACCCTGCTAACTGGCCTTCAGTTCTGACTGAGAGAATTCGGACACAACTGGTTTCCAGGGGACCAAGTCAAGTACCATCTGACTTTGTATTCCCTAGAAAAGACAGTGACGGAAGAAGTTTCCACCATCAATACTTCAGGAAGTCATTGGTTAGTGGGGAAAATATAACCAGAAGTTGGTTGGTCTATTCCTTAAAAAACAACAGCCTTTTCTGTTTCTGTTGTACATTATTTTCCAAGAGGAAAATAAATTAACAAGTTTGGGACTCTCGGACTGGAAGCATGCAAGCTCATTGCTCACATCACATGACAACAGTTCAGAACACCTAAATTCTATGAAAATCTGGAAAGAACTGGCAGTGAGGATGAGAAAGGGGAGACCATTGACAAGCAGGAGATGGCACTTCTGGAGGCTGAGAAGTTGAGATGGAGAGCGGTGCTGACACGTCTCACTGCTATTGTGCATTCTCTGGCAGTTAGGAATTTGGCACTAAGGGGACATACAGAAAAATTGTTCTCACCATCAAATGGCAATTTTCTGAAAGAAGTTGAACTGATGGCACAATTTGATCCTATAATGCAAGAGCACATTAACCGTGTCCAAAAAGGGACCTCCAGTCACACCAGCTACCTCGGCCACCACATCAAAACGAACTCATTGATTTGTCGAGCAGCAAGACCATTTCAGCAATGGTGAGCGACATCAAACAATCAAGTTTTTTTCAATAATTCTAGATTGCACTCCAGATATCAGCCACACTGAACAGTTGTCAGTTGTGATTCGGGTTGTGTCACTGGAGGGGAAGCCCCATATAAGGAACATTTCATGGGGTTTTTGGAGGCAGAGAGTCCACTGGTCAACATTTGGCATCTCTGATTCTGAAGAGACTGGAGGAGCTAAAAGTTCCTTTCATGGACTGTAGAGGACAATCATACGACAACGGGGCCAACATGAGGGAAAAAACAAGGGTGTTCAATCCAGGCTCCTAGAAATTAATCCCAGAGCTCTGTTTGTTCCATGTGGGGCTCATTCTCTGAATTTGCTTTGGCATCTTGCAGAAGCTTTACAACTTGTTTTCAGCCTCCACACAACGATGGGCCATTTTGAAAAAACATGTGAACATCACATTGAAGATGTGGTCTGATACAAGGTGGGAAAGCAAGATCAAGAGTGTGGAGCCCCTGAGATATCAGGCAGCTGCAGTGAGAGATGCACTGATCGAGGTGAGGGACCACACCAAAGACTCTGTAATAAAGGTCGAGGCTCAATCTCTGTCAGAGGAGGTTGGGTCATACCGCTTCGCCATTTGTTCAGTGGTGTGGCATGACCTGTTGCCAAATTCAGCATGTGAGCAAGCAGATGCAGTCTCCTAGCATGCACGTTGATGTTGCAGTAAATCTCCTAAAAAAAACAGAGAGAGGTCTCCGCAATTACTGGGCAACAGGTTTTGTGGCTGCACAAATGGCAGCCACAGATATCTGTGAACAAATGAATGTGGAGGCTGTGTTAAAACAAAAACGGCTGAGGTCCAACAAGCGGCACTTCTCCTATGAAGCATCTGATGAGCCTTGATTGATGCTTTGAAGAAGCTGGAGGTGACATTTTTCAATGCAGTGGTTGATGCTGCAACATCAGCCATTCAGGAAAGATTTTCCACGTTGGAAATTGTGGGAGAGAAGTTTGGAGTGCTGACACATTTCCAAAATCTCACATTTGAGGAGCTGACAGAACAATGTGTGAACCTTAGTACTACACTACACTTTAAGGGACAATCTGACTTGGATGGCAGAGAGCTTGCACAGGAGCTGAAGAACTTGCCTGACTTGCCATCAAAGACCATATCCTTGCTTGAACTGCTGACATTTATCCATGAAAGGGAGCTCTCTGAAATATATCCAAATTTGTGGACTGCTCTCAGAATTGGTCTTACTCTTCCAGTCACTGTTGCTGAAGCAGAGAGGAGCTTTTCAAAGCTGAAGCTCATCAAATCCTACCTGAGGTCAACTATGTCACAGGAACGCCTTACCGGTCTGGCCATCATCAGTATAAATCATACAATTGCTGAGCAGATTTCATATGATGATTTAATTCATGACTTTGCATCAAGGAAGGTAAGAAGAGTCAGGCTTTAGATGGCAGTTGTGCTGTGGTGCAATTTATTTTGTTTCTTGTTCAAAGTGTAGCATAATAATTACCCTCTCTTAAGTGTCTTATTCTATTTATGTGATAGAGCATTTGTACAATTTAGAAATTTGATTCTCTAGTTTATTTATGGCAGTTGTGCAATTTAATTTGTATTTTTCCTGTTCATAGTATCATAATTACATTCTCTTAAGTGAGTTATTCTATTTACGTGATGAAGGATTTGTAAAATTCAGAAATTTGAGTCTTTGTTTTGGTTCTGAAGTTCCAACAATTAAGTCCAATAAAAAGTTATTTTGTGAAAGAGTTATGTCTGTCCTTTATTTTGGGGGGATTCGAATGTGTGTGTGTTGGCGAACAGGGGGGGGGGCGCTGAAGGTGAGGTTCGCCCAGGGCGTCATGTAAGCTAGGACCGCCACTGACTGTACCTCTAATGGTTTAGGCCATGGGTGGGGGGGCTAAGGTTTATTGGAGCCCCATACTATCTGGATGCGAAATATTCCTACACAGCGGAAACTACACAGACAGACACACTGCAGTCTGAAAGCTAAGCCACTTCAAGCTGTGTAAGAAATATGAAATAAGACTAGAAACAGAAAAGCATTGGGAACATATTCCACAAGGAATAGAAGACAATGACGAAGTGCTGCTCCTATATGATCACGAGATACCAATTGACATCAGGGTATCAGAATGCGGGCAAGACATAGTAGTGAGAGAAAAGGAGGGTAACAAATGCCTCTTGATGGAAGTAGGAGTCCCAGCGGACTGGAATGTGGCTAACTATGAAAGGGAAAAGGTCTTAAAATACCAGAGACTCAAACATGAAATACGGAGAATGTGGAATGTAGAACCTGAGATCATCCCAATAGTGGTGGGGGCGACAGGGAAGTAAAGAAATCTACAGTGGAGTTCCTTACCAACTGCCCATAAGTATAACATCTGGAGAAATTGTCGGGGAGATACTAAGATACAGCACCTCTATTTTACGCCAAGTACTAGGCTGTACCTAAAAATTCCTTAGGGTTGAGGTTTAACCCCGGAAGTAAGAAACTCTCTCCAACTGGAGTAGAAGGGAAACAACAAAAAGTAAATGAATCTAGTTTATCCACATCTCACATACCGTATTATTACAATGGGAGTGCATGTGATTGCATCATGAACCCTTTAATCATCAACCAGAAGAGAATTATTACTATTAGAAAAATAAACAAGAGTGATTATTATGCTCATAATTCAGAAATCTTCAAGCAACTGCGTATGTTAAAATTTAAAGACGTATTTGAAATACAGCTGTGCTCCCTAATATTGAGAGATACAAAACAATCTTCTCTGACCATATTAATTGAGAATATAATGAAAAATCAGATACATCACGAACATCAAACAAGATATATGGAGAATGAATATATCTCAAAAGCAAACTATGCTCTTCAGTGTAATAGAAATTCTTACACTTACAGTATTTAGCGTGGGGATTATGGAACAATATACCGAATGAATTAAAAATAATCAATGCCCTCATCTTTTATAAAGCAATTAAAACTTAAATTCCAAAGTTACTGAAGGCACTCTTTTCTTTCTCCTTATTAAAATTCTCATTATCCTCCTTCTAAAAATCTCTGCTCTCATATTTCACCACACCTGATATTTCATTATTCTTTGTAATAAACGTCTAATAAAAGTACAGTATATGTCCTAGTTCGTAAGTTCCTTAGTTTTATACTGGTTTCATTATTCTTTGTATTTAGCTCCTAATATAAGTATATGTCCTAGCCTGTAGGTTCCCTTTAGTCTTTTAAGTCTATTATAAAAATCTACGAAAATCTTGTAACCATATCTATTATATAATTATTATAATTATATGTAATTAGTAGATTTCGACCTGTAAAGCGTGCACGCTTGCTAAAGGTAGTTTACAACTGTATACAGCATCTGTATTTAATAATGAAGTTATATTCATCTATGAAAACTGTATTTATTTGGAAATAAATAAATAAATAAACAAAACGATTCTGTTACAGTTAAGCAAAGAATGAAAAAGTAGTATAGCCGCGTTTTGGTAGAGGAATTTAGGGTGCTTTGAAACTTGCCACTGGAGGGGCCCCCTGAAGGCCTTCGTCTTCGTTATGAGGGGCCCCTCTTCCTTAAGTTCCTCACACCAATTATGGGGTCTCACCGTCCTTAATGAAGGGTATTTGCCCCTTGAGGGGCCCCCCTCCTCCTTGTGGAATAAAAAGGATTCATCTTCGCCTTCCTTCACGAGAGAAAAAAAAATCCTTCTGGGGGGTTCTTTCATGGCCTTTCATGAGACAAACAAAAACAGACAAAAACAGACAAACAAACACTCGACTACTTTTTACATAGCGTTCCGACGTGTTCGAGGACCCGCTAGTTTTAGCTGCAGGGGTGAGAAACACTCCCACACATCAGGCTGATATTCTGTATCAGAACTTAACATTCAATTTGGAACCTTATACTCTTAATCAATAGAAGAGAAAATTTAAAATAAATATCTGAAAAAGGGCTTAATAGGCCTAATGAGATTATGCATTAAACTCAAAACATACAATGACTTATATTGTACTCTCAAAACATATTATTATAATCCAATACCACATCACCTCTTCGATTGTAGTTCCATTTTCATATGTTAACAAATGCGAACATCACAAAAAACAAATTCAGGTTAAACACGTATTAAATAAAAAAAACAATTTCTTTGTTTAATATTTGTATTATAAAAAATAAAATGAAGGCTTATTATTTTAATTTAAATAAATTAATTTCTCTCTTTTTTTAAGGAAAACTGACTTATTTTCATCCGATCTGAAGTTCAAACACAAGAACTTTTTATACGTTCATAACACATGCTTAATTGTTCATTTATTTTTAAATGTGTAGTATTGTTATTTACAACGATATATACCAATACATTCACATTCACATGCCATCTTCTGGTATGTGAACTAATAATTTTACTGCACATTAAATTTCGTTATAAAATTATAAAATTGCGTGTGTTAAAAGAAATTTCTCTTTATACGTTAAAGTCAGCGTAGTTTAAAAATTTTAATGATCTGCTATAAATTACACAGGTAATATTATCATGAAATATTATCAATATTACCATAGATAATTATATTTAATTATTTATATATATATATATATATATACATACCAGCGAATACATGTAATTTATATTTCATAAGTTCAATTATCTATACGTCTTCCTTCATTGTTGTGTAATGCGGCTTTAAAACTAAAACATCAAATCAGTTTTCCTCCTCTAAACATCCACTTAAACATTATTACTAATATTGATTTATTATTATTATATATATGTACACATGTTAAGAGTATTTAAATTAAATATATTGATTTCAATTCCCTTCGTAATAAAAGCATCTGGCAACTCTGCCCCAATCTTGCTATATATTTCTCGCAGTAATTGTTTTCAGAGTAGTAGTTAAGTTTAACTTTCTTTTAACGACTATTAGTTCTTACTAATCTTGTTATTATATATATATATATATATATATATATATATATACAGTATATATATATATATATATATATATATATGTATGCAACACAACATCCAAATAAGTAGGTTTCGGTAAAAAAAAATTCTTAATGATGCAATTAATTAAAAAGGGATGTCGAGTTTGTGGGAGGTTAGCATTTTTAAATAGATTCAGTGGGAAATAGGTACTGAAAGTTGAGAGATTTTTCATCAAGAATCTTACTAGTTGTAGTCATAGTTACCGCCTATTCACATTACCTTAATTATCACTTCTGTAATTTATCGACTGTCCATAATTCCTCATAATTCTCATAATAAACGTATTTGTTCTTTTTACTTTTCTTTCGCACCAGTCAATCACAGTATTTACATCAATCACACAGAACGTATGTGCTTATTTTTTTGTCACAAGCTGTACCAAACATGTCTTTACAAACTTAAGCGTACCGTTATACAACGTTTAAAATGTTATAATTTAATACTTCATGATATCAGATCTTGTATAAAAAACATCATTTTCTGTACAAATGTCCACAAAAATACTTTCAATCCTAATATATGTACGTATAGAACGGACCATACGCTTTTCCACCTGTATTAAAAATGTAAAACTGAAAGTTGTATCATCATGCGAGTTTAGATTCTGCGAAGACGTAAGTGATTCCTAACATTTAATTTAAAATTATTTAACAGACCATTCGAGGGAACTACACACCGACCTCATTATAACTTCTGACTCATAATAACCTGCCATGCATATTTACACGAGTCGAATTTTAACAAAAAATATTATTTATATATATATACACACACACACACACACATATATATATATATATATATATATATATATATATATATATATGTTAACCCCCCTTTATAGCCTGAGTCGGTTCGGAATCGACGGGGGTTCTAGTTAGGAGGCAAGCAACGGATGTTTCTTCTTTATACTTTTCTATAATTCTTTTCGGTCGCCTTAATTGGTGGGTCGCCACTCTGTTAAACCCTTGGCTACAGACTCACCAGACTGTTATGCCAATATCTTCTATGGTGCTTGGGTTGTCTCTTTCTCTCGCTTATGGGTCGAGAATTATTACTTCTTCTCTTGCTATAATACTCTGATCCTTTCTCGTATACTAAAATTATCGACTTTTCTTTTAACTTGTCGACTTGACTAAGTTCTGAAGAGAGCACGGCTCGAAGGAAAAGATAAAAACCTTCTCTTACATTTAGTTTACTTCTAAAATGTACAGTTAGTTCTCTGAATTTACAAGGGTAGAGGTTCGACCTCTTTCGACCATGGCTCAGGCCGGAATATAAAAAGTTAAGTTAAGGAGGCAAGGGGCCTCTGCCCCCTCCTAATGAGGTGCTAATATGAAGAAGTGCAATGAAGAAGAGCCTTAAATGAAGTGGCAAATGAAGTGGTGCCTAATTTTTCAAGTACATGTATAATATAGCTTAAATGTTTTGGGGGAGGACAGTCGAAGGTTAAGTTTCCCCCTTTTTTTAAACACATCAGATGTTTTGAATGATTGCAAATAAGAATTTTAAAAATAAAAATAAAACTAATTTGTATTTTTCGCCGAGTCTATATTTATAAAGGCTATATCATTTCGTAATAGTACACAAGTACAAATTAAGTACATGACTGAGTACGTACTAATTTTGGTTCATTACAATTTCGATTACAATTATGGATTATTTCATATTCACTTGTTGTTTAATTACACTTCTATTAAAGTACATTCTTACATTATAAATTAAATCATTACATTTATTTACAGTTTCACTGAAGTACATTACAAATTATTATTAATTACAGTGTTTTTATATATTTATATGGTTATACTAGATGGTTATACTAGATGGTTATTAGTACAACACAAGTACATAAGACATGACACACATGATATAACATAATATGTTATAAATGTTATAAATTTGAAATCAGAGCGAACGGAGGTATTTTTATCTTTGAGGCGCTCGATTCTGTTGTCGTGAGTGGAATTCGATCTTACTAAGCATTTTTTTGAGTTCACCTCGGGAGGTCAATATAATTAAAAATAAAAATGAAAAAATAATACGAGAACGTTTTTTCGCGTTCTCGAACGAACGCCCAAAGTTTCGCGCGTCACAAATTGACACGAGTAAACATAGACTGATAAGTTGATAGGGCATAAGTAGACAATAGTAGATGAATGAATAAGTAATAAAATTAATAAAGGATAGCGGTCAAGAAAGAACATGAATGTAAGAATGAGTATGGTTGAATAATAATGTTTTATACTACATAACATATAAATAATGACTTCTATAGAGTGTTTCGTCCTTAGCATGATGTTAAAGAATTTTCATACATTGGATACTAGATATATGTGAAGGGAAAATGTGACGTCATAGTTATGAATTTTTACGTATAGTACAAATCATTATTAGGAAGATTTACAAGAAGTGGGAAACGTAAAGAGAATAAAGTTATTTTATGACGTCATAGTGTATAAGTCATTATTAGAAAGATGAATTAGAAAAATACAGGAATGAATAAAGACGTACAAATCGAAATTCTATCCAAAACTCGCTTAGGCGATTTTGGTCTCTTATGTAAAAATGAACATTCAACATAAAACTATACGAACATAAGTTCTGCATCAAGACAATGAATTCATATAATGATGTGTAGGAATTGTTCATTGTTCATTTTTACATTGCTCTCCCCTTTTTTTTTAAAATGATATTTATACAATAATATAATAAAATTAATACAATACAATACAATTGAGAAAATAACATCGTAACTAATTCAACTTAGGTGACGAATTTTTCTTTACATTACAAGTTTTATACAGAACAAGTGAGTTATTATATAATATAAAAGAATTCAAAGATTAATATTTTAATTTAGATAAACAATTAAGTTAGACAAACAATGATATGGTTAAAATTTTTGTAGAAATTTTTTTTTTTTTTTTTTCCTGTGGGGAAAATTACATTCATAATGAATAGGAAAAAGGGAAAATATAAATCGTACAATCTATAAGCTAATTTTTATTGACTAGTGTAGGTAAAAATAGAATTACGTAATGGATGATGTATAGACCTGTTCTAGTGTGTATTTTGTGTACTAGGTATAAAGTGTGTAGCTGATAATTTCGAGAGACAGATTAGCTGTGAGGATTGTTAAATTAACTGAATAAATGCATGAGCGAGAATTTATATATAGTAAGCAAAAATGATTAAGACTAAATAGCATAGTTGGCACTTACGTAATGAAATAGTTTTATTGTGATATTCAATTATTTTAGCATAAGGTTTGTATATATATATATATATATATATATATAGTGCGCATACATGCATTTTTATGACTGTTGTAGGTACAAATCGAATTACGTAGTGGATGATGTATAGACCTGTGGTCAAATATGTAGGGATTTGGAAGGTTTTTGAATTAACAAAGTTTAAAGATAATGTATAATAATTTAAGATGGGTTTAGGGTTATAAAATCTTTTAAGTTTAAGTCAGTTATTGTTATTATTATTATTATCATTATTATTATTATTATAAAATCCCTTAAGCTCAAGGTCAATTATTATAAAATTCTAAATTACAGGTATCGTTTAGTTGTCGGAAAATTAACCCAAAAATAGGTCATTTAAGTGACTATAGTTACTAATATCTGATTGTAAAACACAATAAAACTTAAACTTTTAAGTTCAAAGAAATGTATAATGGTCATCAAAGAGTTAAAAATAAAAAAACACAACTTAACATAAATTGAGCCATCGTACCAAAGAGGAATTAACCATGGTTGAACCATTTCTCTGGTTGACACAGTTCAACTGGGGTTGGGGGTGTTAAAATAAAATAAAATTAAAAGACAAAGTTTGGAGTACGACATTCGGGGGAATTGAGTGACTAAGCGGGGGGGTATAAGTCTGAAATTGACAATAAGTCTTTCGTGAGCACTTTGCTCTTTTTTTTTAAAAAGATTGCTTGTCACACTACTTAGAACAAAAAATTAAAAGAGTTCAACAAACGGAGGGACGGCATGTTCCTCATATAGTAATTTAAAAGGAGTCATTGGACAAGATCGATTAATTAATTATTACACAACTATTATTATCACGTATACATTACAATGATTATCAAAGTCATTACAACCTTTGTACAAATAATAAATTACATAACTACATAACAAATCGGTGAATTTCCGTCTTACAAACAAAGAAAAAAGGTTAAACTAAAGACGCAAATCGGTCAATTCAGGTTGAATTTAATTCTCTTTTACAACACAAAAAAAGGTTGAATTAAATTCTTAACTTACATTTTTCTTAAATTAAATTCTCTTAAATTACAAAGAAAAAGTTGAATTCAATTGACTGCATTGAAAACTAACTTGGGACTTGAAATAAAAATGACTTGGGACTTGAAATAAAAATGGCTAGGGACTTAAAAACTAACTTTTTTTTTCAAAACTAACTTTTTTTTCAAAACTAACTTTTTTTTCAAAACTAACTTTTTTCAAAACTAACTTTTTCAAAACTAACTTTTTCAAAATTAACTTTTTCAAAACTAACTTTTTCAAAATTAACTTTTTCAAAACTAACTTTTTTCAAAACTAACTTTTTCAAAATTAACTTTTTCAAAATTAACTTTTTTCAAAACTAACTTTTTCAAAACTAACTTTTTTCAAAACTAACTTTTTTCAAAACTAACCTTTTTCAAAACTAACTTTTTTCAAAACTAACTTTTTCAAAACTAACTTTTTCAAAACTAACTTTTTCAAAATTAACTTTTTCAAAACTAACTTTTTCAAAACTAACTTTTTTCAAAACTAACTTCTGTAATCTCTGGGGCGGTTGTCCCTCTTGGATGCAACCTATTGACTTGACCTCTTATCAAGTATTTCTATAAATCTCTGGGGCGGTTGCCCGTCTTGGCGCAACCTTCTGACTTGACCTCTTATCAAGTATTCTGAACCTAACTTGAACTCTATCAAGTATTCTGAAACTTAAACTGTCTAACTTGAACGCTTGTCAAGTATTCTGAAACTTAAACTGTCTTGCACTTGAACTGCTATCAAGTGAAGATTAACTGAAAATGGAAAATGACTGCACTTGATCTTTATCAAGTGGAGACGATTAACCTCTGTTTTGGTTGACCCTCTTGGTGCAACCTTCTTACTTCAAAAACTGACTTCAAAAAAATGACTTCAAAAATGATTTCAAAAAATGACTTCAAAAAAATGACTTCAAAAAAATGACTTCAAAATTACTTCAGGTATCTTTATAAATCTCTGGGGTTTGGTTGTCCCTTTTGGTTACAACCAACTGAAACTCTGAAAACTGAAAATGGAACTTGAAACTGCTTCAAGTAACTCTATAACTCTATAAACTCTCTCTTTCTTAATTTGCAAGTCAATTCAATTCAGTAATTGAAAAAAATTTGCAAACAAAAAAAAAAAAAAAAATGTAAACAACATTTCACTCGAATGTACGGGAAGGTACGATACTATTATGTTTGATACATAAAATAAAATTATTCTATACTGAATATAACAGTGAAATTAACTCTCTTGAAATTAACTCTCTTGAAATTAACTCTCTTGAAATTAACTCTCTTGAAATTAACTCTCTTGAAATTAACTCTCTTTGAAATTAACTCTCTGTGACTCTCTGTGTTACAATTAACTCTGTTACAATTAACTTTTGTGACTTTTAACTTTTGTGACTTTTAACTTTTGTGACTTTTAACTTTTGTGACTTTTAACTTCTGTGAAAATTAGTTTCACTAAAAAAAATGTATCACTGGTGTCTGAAATGTTCACTGTGTTTCTTGTAAATTCTGGCTCCATACTAAATATTAACTGTTATAATACTGACTTTTTTCAAGTGTTTATAAATTACTTAAAAAAACAAAATGTACTTAACATTTCTACGGGCGAAATCCTCAGAGACGTGTCCTGAAGACATCTTGCTGGCTACTTCTTCTTGGATGAAAACTAGGCGTGGAGAACTTGGAGTCGTGACACACCGGTTCAAGGGTGGATGTTACGAACAAGAAGTCGTGACACGCCGGTCAACTGGTTTTATCCTGATGCAGGGTAATTTCTATCTTGGCCAAAGAGTTGCCTCTTCTTAAAATCTTCTTCTAAAAATAATCTTCTTAAAATCTGTTAAGATCCTCTTCTTCTATGTCCCTATGGGGTGCTTCGACGTCGACGGGGCGTTCTTGATTTTTATCCTGATGCAGGGTCGCCAGCTGTTAACCCCCCCTTTATCCCCCTGAGTCGGTTCGGAATCGACGGGGGTTCTAGTTAGGAGGCAAGCAACGGATGTTTCTTCCTTATACTTTTCTATAATTCTTTTCGGTCGCCTTAAATGGTGGGTCGCCACTCTGTTAAACCCTTGGCTACAGACTCGCCAGACTGTTATGCCAATATCTTCTATGGTGCTTGGGTTGTCTCTTTCTCTCGCTTATGGGTCGAGAATTATTACTTCTTCTCTTGCTATAATACTCTGATCCTTTCTCGTATACTAAAATTATCGACTTTTCTTTTATAACTTGTCGACTTGACTAAGTTCTGAAGAGAGCACGGTTCGAAGGAAAAGATAAAAACCTTCTCTTATATTTAGTTTACTTCTAAAAATGTACAGTTAGTTCTCTGAATTTACAAGGGTAGAGGTTCGACCTCTTTCGACCATGGCTCAGGCCGGAATATAAAAAGTTAAGTTAAGGAGGCAAGGGGCCTCTGCCCCCTCCTAATGAGGTGCTAATATGAAGAAGTGCAATGAAGAAGAGCCTTAAATGAAGTGGCAAATGAAGTGGCGCCTAATTTTTCAAGTACATGTATAATATAGCTTAAATGTTTTGGGGGAGGACAGTCGAAGGTTAAGTTTCCCCCCTTTTTTTAAACACATCAGATGTTTTGAATGATTGCAAATAAGAATTTTAAAAAATAAAAATAAAAACTAATTTGTATTTTTCGCCGAGTCTATATTTATAAAGGCGATATCATTTCGTAATAGTACACAAGTACAAATTAAGTACATGACTGAGTACGTACTAATTTTGGTTCATTACAATTTCGATTACAATTATGGATTATTTCATATTCACTTGTTGTTTAATTACACTTCTATTAAAGTACATTCTTACATTATAAATTAAATCATTACATTTAATTACAGTTTCACTGAAGTACATTACAAGTTATTATTAATTACAGTGTTTTTATATATTTATATATGGTTATACTAGATGGTTATACTAGATGGTTATTAGTACAACACAAGTACATAAGACATGACACACATGATATAACATAATATGTTATAAATGTTATAAATTTGAAATCAGAGCGAACGGAGGTATTTTTATCTTTGAGGCGCTCGATTCTGTTGTCGTGAGTGGAATTCGATCTTACTAAGCATTTTTTTGAGTTCACCTCGGGAGGTCAATATAATTAAAAATAAAAATGAAAAAAAATAAGACGAGAACGTTTTTTCGCGTTCTCGAACGAACGCCCAAAGTTTCGCGCGTCACAAATTGACACGAGTAAACATAGACTGATAAGTTGATAGGGCATAAGTAGACAATAGGTAGATGAATGAATAAGTAATAAAATTAATAAAGGATAGCGGTCAAGAAAGAACATGAATGTAAGAATGAGTATGGTTGAATAATAATGTTTTATACTACATAACATATAAATAATGACTTCTATAGAGTGTTTCGTCCTTAGCATGATGTTAAAGAATTTTCATACATTGGATACTAGATATATGAAGAAGGGAAAATGTGACGTCATAGTTATTGAATTTTTACGTATAGTACAAATCATTATTAGGAAGATTTACAAGAAGTGGGAAACGTAAAGAGAATAAAGTTATTTTGACGTCATAGTGTATAAGTCATTATTAGAAAGATGAATTAGAAAAATACAGGAATGAATAAAGACGTACAAATCGAAATTCTATCCAAAACTCGCTTAGGCGATTTTGGTCTCTTATGTAAAATGAACATTCAACATAAAACTATACGAACATAAGTTCTGCATCAAGACAATGAATTCATATAATGATGGTGTAGGAATTGTTCATTGTTCACTTTTTACATATATATATTATATATATATATGGGAATGAACTCAGAATGGTTCCCTGAGTTTTTTATGATACACACAGACCGTGCATGGAACAAGGAACTCTTCTGGGATAATTAAATCCACTATAGTCCGAATAAGTAATGGTAAATGACAAATACCATAGTTTTCTTTTTCATGATGCAAGCCCGACGTGGGCAACGGGTCTCTCGCAAAGAGGTCCATAAATAGCTTCCCTCACCAGCTATCTGCAAAGCAGACAGGATCCAGCTTTGGGACATGGATCTAGGGTTTAAAGCAACCTAGCCCCACTACATTTAGAACCTCAATATAAGTAACACACCATTACTTATTCGGACTATAGTGGATTTTATTATCCCAGAGGAGTTCCTTGTTCCATGCACGGTCTGTGTGTATCATATATATATATATATATATATATATATATATATATATATATATATATATATATATATAAAGAGTTTGTATGCGTCATTCCAACAGAAGACAGGAAGTGTCTGAACCCTGTTTCTCCCATTACATGTCTCGTCTATCCTATGAGCAGTCCAGCATACTCTCAAACACGCGCTTCTTACTATATTCGTTACTACACATGCTTACATCTTACAACCTACACAGTCTTTTAAAAAAAAAGGTGTAATTTCAGTAGCCTCGGAGATTCGCAATTGGCCCCTCCTTCCTGCTTGCATCGTATATATTACCAAGCAAGTCTACTCTACAGTTTACAAGTTTCCTCACTGTCTAAAATTTATAAAGTTCTTTCTTATTGCTTTCCTTATTGTACCGGATATCACAACCGATTCTAAATGGTATTTAAGTATCATGTTGGGCAACAAAGTTAGATAACCCCGCCACAGCCTAGTTTCTTACCATAATCATGAAACATGAAACAAGATTTTATATATATATATATATATATATATATATATATATATATATATATATATACACACAGTATATCATATTATATATATATTATATTATATATTATTATATATATTGTATTATATTATATATGTACAGGGTGTCCCAAAAGTCCCTATCTATTTTGTTGAAATAGGCTGAATTTCAAATAAATGTTTCAATGACATGATTGCATGCACATTTCTAGACAAATACACGCATTAGATTTCTATTTTAATTATTTTTAAATTTTTAATTAATTTTTTCAGATCCATATCATTGGTGATGGATGTGCATGAACGCGTTATGATAGTAACATGTCGCATCAGAGGAATGAAATGTTGTGAAATTAGAGACCGGTTCTCAACAAGGTTTCATAAGCCTGGACCGACAGATAAAGCAATTCGTGAATTGGTGAACAAATTCAAAAGGACTGGATCTGTGCATGATGAAGGAATAAGTGGACGCCCAAGAACAGTAAAACAAAACATTGAATCTGTTCGCATAATGTTCGAAGACGATCAAAGAATGTCAGTTCGCCAAGCATCCCACAGATTGACCATACCCAAAACAACTGTTCACAGAATCTTGCGTTCGACGCTGAAGAAGAAGTGTTATCATATTCAGCTGTTACACAGCTTACACGAGGAAGATTTTCCAAAAAGAGCAGCAATGTGTGCGGAACTGGTCGAACAAATCCAAAATAACAATTTAATGGACCAAATTTTGTTTAGCGATGAGGCGACTTCATACCTGTGGTAAAATCAATCGACATAATTGTCGCATCTGGGCTAATGAAAAGCCACCTGAGTTCACTGAATGGGAAAGAAACTTACCTAAAGTCAACGTGGGCTTGGAATGACGAAGTCTAAGATTTACGGGCCCTTTTTCTTTGCAGAGGCTACAGTGACAGGGCCTGTTTACTTTGATATGCTTCAAAATTTTCTAGAACCTCAACTTCTTGAAGATGGCATTCTCGACAATGTAGTCTTTCAGCAGGATGGGGCACCATGTCATTATGCCAGAATTGTTCAGACATACCTAAACGAGCGTTTTCCAAATCGTTGGATTGAACGTGGGGGAAATAGGCCCTGGGCAGCGCGATCTCCGAATTTGACCCCATTGGATTTCTTTGCTTGGGGCTTCATTAAATCGAGGTCTATCGCAGAAATATTCGAGATTTACCAGATCTGCGAGATTGCATTAGGCAAGCAGTTGAGAAAATAACCCCTGAAATGCTCGGAAATGTGTTCCGCAATGCAGCTGACCGCTTTGAGATTTGCAGAGATACAGATGGAGCACATGTGGAAACTACTAATTAAAGATTTTAATGGTGTAATACTTGTAATTTGTATAGAATTACATCTGTACTCAGGTCAGTGTGATATTTATTTGAAATTCAGCCTATTTCAACAAAATGGATAGGGAATTTGGGACACCCTGTATATACACGGCAAAAGTAGTTTGATGATTTATTCCATCTCACGACTGGCTGTATTTATACACTTAGAGGAGTTTGCAAATTGCATATATTTAGACAAAAAGTATTAGGTACTACACTGATTTCATGTCAATATCAGCGGATAACCTACGTTCAGTACTCTGAACATTTCCATAGTCAACATCAACTAAACCTATTTGATCGCACCTTTCTTTATGTACATGTGAGGCTATGTGAGGTGGAGAGTACAAGAAAGCAACACGCTCCTCCACTAAGCCAGCCCTAGAGGGGAGGGCCACTAACTTGACCTTCGTGTGAAGAGAGAATGACGCACGGAATCGCAACGAGGCACACACACACACATTTTATTCATTCATTTATCCGTGATTCACTGTCGTCAATTGAATTAACATGATTTACTAATTGTTGCCATTATGCACTTATCCGTGATTGTGACATGATGCTAACCGTGATTTGGTGGTGTTTACATTTGCGGGTCACCTCCCGCCATCCCACTATAATGCGTCTCAGTCAGTGTCTCTCAGTGCAGCCAAAGACAATATTACGGACGATACAAAGATCAGCAGAAAAATCAGCGAGTGGTACCAAACCTCAAACTAAACCCAATTACCATCCAAACAACACAGGACAATAGGAAAGGCAGAATATATAGTGTCCCCATACTAAAGGCCTGACAAGAGACCTCCTCAACAGTGAAGGAAAATAGCTTGGTTGTGAGGGGCTAAGACTTTTTAACCAGCTTCCAAAGCACCACATAAACGTTACAGGGGTCAAAGTTAAAGTCTTCAAGGACAGGCACAGGACGGTACCAGATGAGCCGGATGTACCTGGCTATGTGCGATGGAGAGCGCAAGAGAGCAACTCGCTCGTCCACCAAGCCAGGCCTAGAGGCGGGGCCACCAGCTTGACCTTCATGTGAAGAGAGACCGACGCAGGGAGGACATTAACATTGAGTATAGCAATTTAACTTGAAGTAGTAGTAGTATTAAATATTTAAATTAAACATGTTTCTTTCGCAATAAAAATTAGGCGGCAACCTACATTTTAACACATAACTATCATATCTACAGCTAATTACGCAAAAGTACATTTCTCTTTCATATATATATATATATATATATATATATATATATATATATATATATGAAAATTATTTCACGAAAGTAACACGTGAAGCGCTTGAGCACCATTTTGTGTTTCCTTTCCTTCGTGGTTTTATTCATCATATATATATATATATATATATATATATATATATATATACACCCTAGAGCATATCGTATATACTAAGTTAATTGGAATTACCTGTTTGATAACTTATACGATCTAATGACTGTGCAATAACTACGTGTGAAGAATCTGGCAACTCGATGTTAGCGTCCTCCCTGCGTCGGCCTCTCTTCACATGAAGGTCAAGCTTTTGGCCCCGCCTCTAGGCCTGGCTTGGTGGACGAGCGAGTTGCTCTCTTGCGCTCTCTATCCCACATAGCCAGGTACATCGGTTCATCTGGTACCGTCCTGTGCCAGTCATATAGTCTTTTCTTGAAGACTTCAACTTTGACCCCTGTAACGTTTATGTGGTGCTTAGGAAGCTGGTTAAAAAGTCTTGGCCCCTCACAACCAAGCTATTTTCCTTCACTGTTGAGGAGGTCTCTTGTCAGGCCTTTAGTTTGGGAACACTATATATTCCGCCTTTCTTATTGTCCTGCGTTGTTTGAATGGTAATTGGGTTCAATTTGAGGTTTGGTACCACTCGCTGATTTTTCTGCTGATCTTTGTATCGTCCGTAATATTGTCTTTGGCTGCGCTGAGAGACACTGACTGAGACGCATTATAGTGTGATGGCGGGAGGTGACCCTCAAATGTAAACACCACCAAATCACGGTTAGCATCATGTCACAATCACGGATAAGTGCACAATGGTAACAATTAGTAAGTCACCCCTCGATCTTGGCTGTGAAGCTTCTCTGAATCCCTTACAGCTGTCTAATGTCCTCTTTTTTATATGGGGATGTTAGGACCGAGCAGTATTCCAATTTGTGTATGATCAGGGTTTTCAGTATAGGAATCATTACATTCCTATCCCTTCGTTTAAAGACTCTCAATATCTGCCCCGTTATTCTCTTTGCTCTGTTTACTGATATTTTATTTTGTGTTTCAAATTTCGCATCATCAGTCATTGCAACCCCTAAATCTCTCTCTCTCTCTCTCTCTCTCTCTCTCTCTCTCTATATATATATATATATATATATATATAAGCTATTGGTGGTATGACTGTTAAAACTCTTTGAAATATACGCAGTGATGAAGGGGCTAGTCTTTTCTGAAAGAAAGTACATCCACTAGGTTCTTCCTGTCAGGTAGATGTACCCTCAATGCCTCGATTTAGAAGAGTTCCATCTAGGCTAGAAGAGGATTGTGTTCCACCGGAAGGTCGCTAAGCATCTGAAGATCTTTACAGAAAGACAGATTATGAAGCTCTGGACCTCATTATAATACCCATAACTGAGAGGTTTGACGAAGCAGAGTACAAAAGGTATGTCCAGTGTAAAGATTTGCTTCTCGAGGACGCAAAGGATAGACGTCCACAGCATAATTAGAGAGTGTAACTTCATTCTAGGGCTCAGACTTCCTTCCTGCAAGACTACATACACATCTAGCAAACTTCAGTATGAACTTTGTGTTCACGGTTCCCTTGAACAGTTAATCCTACGTAATGTAGTTACACACGTGCAATCACTGACACCTGGCCAGTAATTTCTTATCTCCTCTGTGATCACATAAGCAAAGTTAATTATAGTGATGCCTGCCACCATTACCTGTAGTGAACGCTCGTTTAGTAGTATCGTGCGTATTAAAACTTATCTGAGTTCAAACACGACTCAGAAAAAGCTTAACCAATTGATGCTATTGCATGTACACAGAGAAAGGTGCGATCAGATAGGTTTAGTTGATGTTGACTATGGAAATGTTCAGAGTTCTGAACATAGGTTATCCTTGTTTGGTAAATTTAACACATTGTGCTTTGTCATGACCAGAGTTCTGGCACGATCCAAGGTCACAATAACTGAAAGGGCAGTGAAGCATGCTGATATTGACATGAAATCAGTGTAATACCCAATACTTTTTGTCTAAATATATGCAATTTGCAAACTCCTCTAAACTGTATAATTATAGTCAGTCGTGATATGGAATAAATCTATATGGAATAAATCCATAAATATATATATATATATATATATATATATATACATATATACATATATATATATATATATATATATATATATATATATATATACAGGGTGGGCCGTAAGTTTCCATACATAGGAAAATTTAAACGTTTGTTTTTATGTTTCAGATACCCTAAGAATATGCGTTGTAAGATCTTGTTTACTGATGAAGCAAATTTTTACGTCAATGGAGAGGTTAATCGGCAAAACATACGTTATTGGAGTAATGCTAACCCTAACTGGCTGAGTCCGACGAAGATGCAAGGTGCCGGTAAAGTGATGGTGTGGGCCGGGATATGGGGTGACAGAATTATTGGACCAATTTTTGTCTGTGGAAATCTTAATGCCAAAAGGTATCTTAACATGTTGCAAGAAGAGATTTCCCCATCCCTGCTAAACGAGGAAGGTAACTTCCCAGTTTACTTCCAGCAAGATGGAGCTCCACCTCATTATGGTCTTCACGTGCGTCGGTATTTGGATCAGCAGTTTCCGGATGCTTGGATTGGTCGGCGTGGTCCTGTGGAGTGGCCTCCCAGATCCCCAGATCTCACCCCCCTTGATTTCTATCTTTGGGGGCACTTGAAGGCCATGGTGTATCAGGAAAAGATACGAGACATAAATCATCTAAAGGAACGTATCACCAACGCCATTACAAGCATAACGTCAACTGTGCTAATGCGTGTTCATCAACAGTGGGGAACACGTATTGAAATGTGTTTTCAAAACAATGGCAACCATGTAGAGCATATTATATAAATAAAAATGGTTGTCCATAAAAAAATGTATATTTTTCCTATGTATGGAAACTTACGGCCCACCCTGTATATAAATAATACAATATAATATATATATATAATAATATGTAATATATAATATATAATATAATATATATAAAATATGGTACACTGTGTATATATATAAAATCTTGTTTCATGTTGCATGATTATGCTAAGAAACTAGGCTATGACGGGGTTATCTAGCTATGATGCTCAACGTAATAATTAAATACCATCTAAAATCGGTTGTGATATCCGGTACAATAAGGAAAGCAATAAGAAAGAACTTTATAAATTTTAGACAATGAGGAAACCTGTAAACTGTAGAGAGACTTGCTTGGTAATATATACGATGCAAGCAGGAAGGAGGGGCCAATTGCGAATCTCAGAGGCTACTGAAATTACACTTTTTTTAAAAGACTGTATAGTTTGTAAGATACATGCATGTGCAGTAAGGAATATAGTGAGAAGCGCGTGTTTGAGAGTATGCTGGACTGCTCACAGGGTAGACGAGACGTAAAAAGACCAGCTGGGGGAAAAGTGATGGGAGAAACAGGGATCAGACACTTCCTGTCTTCTGTTAGAATGACGCATACAAACTCCTTATATAGAGTGCAGTGGTGGGCACCGTTAACCAAAAAGTTAACTTCGATAAGGATAATCCGTTAACCCCAATTTTTAACTCCGATAACGATAATCCGATAATTTTACTACAAAGTTAACGGAAGTTAACGATAATCCGTTAACGATAACTATTTCTTTACTAACATTTAAAAAAATCAAGGAAAAAAGCTTTAAAACCCATAGAAAATGTTTATTTATGCAAAATCCAACAATAAATAGGTATTTAACTGTATTTTTATCAATTTTTGCAACTTTTTTGCTTAATAACTTTTTTTTTATTTTTAATAAAAAATGTACTGATTACATGTTTTGAAACCCTTGTAACCACTAACCATTAACTAAATTTTAATTTATCAGAGAATTATTATGGCGGGAACTGAAAGGTAAAATTAAATTTTAGGCACATTTATTAAAGACTATGACACAATGTGCTGGTTGCCCTTCAGAAAGACCAACTTCTCAAAGTTAGGCCCAACTGCCAGTCTTGACCTCTTGGGCCTCAGGATGTCCTTGCCGAGAGAGAAGAGCCGTTCCACTGCGGCAGAGGACGGAATTGGCAGACTGAAGTTATGGCGGTTTGAATTCATTCGCGGAGCGGTGATCTTCCGTGAATGACTCCTCGTAGTTAACGTGTTAACGGACTTTAACAGACTAAATATCGAGTTATCGGAAGTTAACTGGTCCGATAACGATAAATGGAAATTAACTTCCGTTAATAGTCCGTTAAAAAAGTTAACTTCGTTAATTAACTGTTATCGGATTAACGCTTTAGTGCCCAACACTGATAGAGTGTATATTATATATAATATATATATATATATATATATTAGGGTGTTTCATAAATTAAAAGTTTGGAAAAAGTTTAATCCACATGGATCCCCTTGTTCCATTTGCTGAGGAGACTGATAAACCGAAGTATTAATTCAATAGTTTAAAGTTTACGGGTCCCCAGTTTGATGCTCTGGCAGATCATAAACGGAAAAAATTAAACAAAAATCTGTCAATGAATTTTTATTCAACAAACGAGTACCATTTCACTACACATTTTCACAAAGATACAAAAAACATAACCACTTCTTGCGAATCATTTGTCCATGAAATCCTTCTTGGTTTTATTCGGGTATTTCGCCCTATGCTGCATCACAGTTTTGAGCAAATACTGCTTCTGCTCTTCGTTCTTCGTCAGAGAACAGTTGAACTCTTTGGTGAGCGCGATGGCTCTTTCGGCCCGATCGTTGACGACAGAGATTTTGTTAACAGTTGCCGCTGCTTGCTTGAAGCCCTCTACTTCAGTCCACTCGGCAACTGGCTTTTTCAAGAATTCTGTGTCCAAGTCGAATGCATGGAAGAAAGCCATCGTCTTTCCTGTCACGAACTCCGCAGGTGTTTCGAGGCAAGATTCCTGACGTTCTTCCCTTGGGGTCGCTTGAGTTCCTTTTCGATGCGGGCTTACCCAAACTGACGACCATCTGAGCCTTTTCTTCATCTGCCACATCTGCGTCGAAGAACGCCATGGCAATAAGAGTCTCAGAGATGTACCATAGGTGTCGAGACATGGCTTCTTGCGCAGCGTTAACACACGAATATCCCGACATGGCAAAGGCTTCCGCGTCACGCAGAAATTCCAGATCAACTGCGGCAGCCTTGCTTGAGGTTGCAGCACGAGTCCAACCTCGGATGTAGACGAGGGACACGAAGAGACCTACGGCTGTCAGAGCTTCCAACTCGTGACTCGACATCTTGAACTGCTTCTTCAGTAGAATTACTTTCAAGGAGTAGATGGCTATCGCCATCCATCGAGCGTGATGGTAAGCGCCAGGGGCTCTGAGAGGGAAATCCACCACTTTTGCTTCCCAGGAAGATGAGAACCAACTGTAGCAGTTCCTTGTAGTCATCGCGCTGATGCGACATGCTCACCATCCCTCTCACCAGCAGGACTGACTTCTCCCTCAGTTCCCTCATAGAGTCATTGACTTGAGCAAAATCGTACGGCCGCACGTCCAACCGGTCGATGAACTTCCATTGTGCCTGAAACCTCTTGAAAACGGGTATATCGGGGCCACTTGAAGGGCCGTATGCACGCTTGAAGACGGAGCTGAGGATGACTTCATAGATGTGATGCCGACAGGGGAAGTACATGAGTTCTCTGCCAAGACCTTTCTCAATCAGGACGCAGGCCCCGATATGAATCCCGGTGTTCGACGCTGTCGTGTCGAAAGACAGTCCCCGCACGCGCTCTTCCATCCTGTGTTCCTTGACCAAATCCAAGCAAACTCGCGCTATCTTCTCGCCGGTTCCGGACGTCACCTTAGGAACGCCGAGCAACTTCTCCTTGCCGTCGCCAGAGACGAGGACGGCGATCCGGTCAACGCTCTCCTTCCATTGCTCATTGTCAGGTAGGAGCTTACCGTCCCAATGCAAGACAAGAGGCTGACCAGGACAAACTTCGTCGGATTGATAACTTTCAGCAGCCACCTTCCTGAGAGCCTTGCGTGTGCGGTACATGGTACTGGCAGAAATGGACAGTTCATCCAAGTCAAAACCTAGTGATTTAGCCTCTGCAGCGTACGACATAGCTGAATCGCGGTACGAAATATTCAGCCGATCGTAGGTAGTCGTCACATCCTGTGAGATCAGATTCCTGCGTCGCTTCTTGGTATTTCCCTTGGAGGAGGATGGAAAAACTTCCACGGTTGGGTCAACGACATCTGAGTCAGTCTCTGACGAAGTTGAAATCACTAAAGCCCCCGTATCTTCTGCAGCTCCTTGTTCCTTCCTGGCCTTCTCCTGTTGTTCCTTAATCTTGTCCAGCCTCTTCCTTTTCCTAATCTCCTTATAGTGAAGCTTCATGTCAACAGGGCCCATGCTGCAGGAATTTGGATCTTCACGCTGCATGTCGAGAAAGTGGATGTCCTCCTGATTCTTCATCATTTCCTTAGCCTGTGAATGAGCAATGTCCATGATCTCCTTCGCTATTGCCTCCTTGAACATCGCCTCCTTCACTCGGAAGGACTCTGCTTTATGTGACTTGTGCTTCACAAGCCGGTCGTATTCCTTGAGAAGGGATTCCATCTTCCTCAAGGCCGAATCTCGACGCATCATGGGGATTCTCGCTCTCTCCCAAAAATATGAGACAGGCATCCAGGCACAGGTTTAGGCATTTAGTACGTCCAAATTTTTGCTCCTTTTGGTGGTAAAGTACTTTTTGAGTACTTGCAACTGAGTTGGAAGGCCACTTGATGTGATGTTCGCATCCGTCTGGCCAATAAGAACACTTCTGTTTTCGCTCTGGTAGACACCTGGAAAAGAAAGCAAACTAAATAATTCCACAGAAATAATTTCACATCGTAATTAATTTCATTAATTAAATAAAGAAAAGCAGTAACTGGGACTCGAACCAGTGTCATAGCCGTTTGGCGGCATCGCTCAAGTCGGCGTACACAGCACGCTATCCACTACACCATCTAGGGAGTGGATAGCGTGCTGTGTACGCCGACTTCAGCGATGCCGCCAAACGGCTATGACACTGGTTCGAGTCCCAGTTACTGCTTTTCTTTATTTATAAAACTGATACGTGTACACTACGTTCTCTTTGACAATTCATTAATTAAATAAATTTCAATACCGCAGTAAAATTACATTAATTAGTATCATAAATAATTACCAGCTTAGTTGTCCAATATGCAACAGACTAATTAATTTCATGTAATATTAATAATAAATATCACTACCACAGTAAAATGACAGAAATTAAATAATAATAAATTTCAATACCACAGTAAAATGAGATAATTAGTAGCATATAAATTACCTCCATAGTTGTCCAATAGGCTATACAACACGAACCGCTCAAGTGACGAAGAAAACCGTCTTCACTGCAGGCAGGCGAGAAATGAACTGACAAAAAGTCGTCAAAGTTGGGGACCTCTAAATGTAGCGCGATCTGGTTCAAACTTGCACAAACGTGTTTTCTTGTTCTTTAGAATACGGAGAAATGTGTGGATTAAAACTCCAAGCTCATTTTTATTTTACCCTATAGGTATGAAACACCCTAGTACATATATATAATAATAAATCAATATTAGTAATAATGTTTAAATGGATGTTTAGAGGAGGAAAACAGATTTAGTGTTTTAGCTTTAAAGCCGCATTACACAACAATGAAGGGAGACGTATAGGTAATTGAACTTTTGAAATATAAATTACATGTAGTCGCTGGTATGTATATATATATATATATATATATATATATATATATTATATATATATATATATTATATATAATTATCTACGGTAATAATGATAATATTTTATGATGATTATTGCCTGTGTAATTTATAGCAGATCATTAACATTTTTAAGGGAAATCTCTAGGAGCGCTTCATTTTTCAATATTAAACATACACTCATGAAACATATACCATTTGTAAACTCACATTTTTCTGAGTCTAAAAATGTAGTAATCCAAAAGTATCAATAGCAAATAAAAAGTAACTAGGTTTAAATATAAAACCCTATACCGATCAATTTGTGATGCGTGATCTTTACGGGGGCTCCGCCCCCGTACCCCCGAGACCTAAATTATACAAATGATAATGTAATAACATATTCATGTTAGGTTAGGTTAGCGTAACAATTACCAAAAATACCATCTTACAACAGAGACTGAAGATTTATAACTTAGCCAACCTTTATAATGTAGTTAATGACGTCACGCGTCAAACAATTAATTAAATCTAGTTACTTTTTATTTGTTATTGATACTTTTGGATTACTACATTTTTAGACTCAGAAAAATGTGAGCTTTCAAATGGTATATGTTTTATGAGTGTATGTTTAATATTGAAAAATGAAGCGCTCCTAGAGATTATCCATTTTTAGATTACGTTGACTTTAACATATAAAGAGAAATTTCTTTTGACACATGCAATTTTATAACGAAATTTGATGTGCAGTAAAATTATTAGTTCACATACCAGAAGATGGCATGTGAATGTATTGGTATATATATCGATGTAAATAAGAGAAAACTACATATTTAAAAGTAAATAAACAATTAAGCATGTGTTATGAATGTATAAAAAGTTATTGTGTTTGAGCTTCAGATCGGATGAAAATAAGTCAGTTTCCCTTAAAAAAGAGAAATTAATTTATTTAAATTAAAATAATAAGCTTTCATTTTATTTTTTATAATACAAATATTAAACAAAGGAATTGTTTTTGATTTAATACATGTTTAACCTGAATTTGTTTTCGTGATGTTCGCATTTGTTAACATATGAAAATGGAACTACAGTCGAAGAGGTGATGTGGTATTGGATTATAATAATATGTTTTGAGAATACAATACAAGTTATTGTATGTTTTGAATTCAATGCATAATTTCGTTAGGTCTTTTAAGCCCTTTTTCAGATGTTTATTTTAAGTTTTCTCTTCTATTGAATAAGAGTATAAGGTTCCAAATTGAATGTCAAGCTCTGATACAGAATATAAGCCTGATGTGTAGGAGTGCTGCTCACCCCCTGCAGCTAAAACTAGCGGGTCCACGAACACGTCGGAACGCTATGTAAAAAGTACTCGAGTGTTTGCTTGTCTGTTTTTGTTTGTCTCATGAAAGAACCCCCCAGAATGATTTTTTTTCTCGTGAAGGAAGGCGAGGATGAATCCTTTTTTTTTCCTTCCACAAGGAAGAGACGGGCCTCTCAAGGGGCCAGTCCCCTTCATTAAGGATGGTGAGACCCCATAATTGGGGTGAGGAACTTAAGGAAGAGGGGCCTCTCGTAACGAAGGCGAAGGCCTTCAGGGGCCCCTCCAGTGGCAAGTTTCAAAGCACCCCAAATTCCTCTACCCAAACGCGGCTATACTACTTACCATACCTGAGTGATACAGTTGTAAGAATGCTTTCAGATATGTTAACCGATAACCTTGTAGATTACTGTGCATATTGTGCATGCGTAACGTGGGCAAGTAAAATTAGGCTAAATAGGAACATTTGTTGTCAAATTCTAGATTTAAACTAGAATATTGAGCATTTTTGCGTCAACTTTATTGGCAATTTCAAAATTTGAAGAGTAATATATATATATATATATATATATATATATATATATATGCGATCATGAAACAGACATGTTATGTGCCTTGAAAAGTGGACCTCAATTTTGCCAGTTGAAGTTAAAGTTTTGTTTTTTGGCTGAAAATACAATAGTTACCCCTTTTTCTTTGATGTATTCATTCTGACGCGAATGCAACGAGTCTTTTGCTTATATTGAGTTTCTGGATATAGTAGGCTAGGTGTAGCTGTAACCCCTAGATCTTGTCCCAAAGCTGGATCCTATCTACTTTGCAGATAGCTGGTGAGGGAAGCTATATTTTTGGGGCGTCTTTGTGAGTGACCCGTTGCCCACGTCGTGCTAACATCATGAAAGAGAAAAAACTGTAGTGTTTGTCATTTACCATTACTTATGCGGATTCGGATTATAGTGGATTTAATTTTTCCAGGAGAGTTCCTTGTTCCATGCACGGTCTGTGTGTATCATGAAAAAAACCTCAGGGGACCATTCTGAGTTCATTCATATACAAATATATATATATATATATATATATATATATATATATATATATATATATATATGAATTGGATTTACTTTAATATCAAAACTTGTAAAGTCGCCTCCAGAATACAAGAGAAAAACTAGAACAGACACGAGTTAGGTTCCTCTTTTGGGAATCGTGAAAGTTTTGCCCGTCTGATTTCGCTTTTTCTTCTTGTTTATTTATGCCTCAGTTATGCAATGAGAAGAACATGACACTATTTTTGTTGTGGCCAAAATTCAATTTATGTTCGAAACATTTCATAAGTAAAAAGCTTCAAAGAAAGAAAAGCCATGAAAAAGGAATATCTTTTATTTATTATGAAAGACAGCTTTTCGACACCCAGACAACATATATATATATATTATATATAGTGTGTGTGTGTGTGTGTGTGTGTGACATATCGACAAACAGTAATCCCCCTGTGCTGTACTCCTTCACGTCATTAACCCATTTCTTCATTTCAATCAAGCTTAGATAGCTACAGTTGGTTAGCGGCACAATCATGGACTTTATTGATGAATAATTATTAATGATTATAAATTTAATGAGTATGCGGAAAAAAATTAGATTACGCTTACACTGTCACGTGAAAGAAAACTCCCAATTATTTATATTTGCGTTACATTCTGCGGTTTCAAAAATTGTTACAAAAACGCGCGGACAGTTAGTTATACAAGAATAAAATGGCCCACTTTATATGTAGCTACAAGGTGATGATACTCAAATTATCAAATAAACAATGCCCCCCCCCCCCAAATCACTAAAGTAAAGAATGAAGGTAAAAACCGTGGCCGGACAGATGACCGACGGACATTTGGCCGATGGACATTTCACCGACGGACATTTGACCGAACGGACATTGAGCCGACGGCTGTTTCGCCGAACGGACGATTCGCCGAACGGACGATTCGCCGAACGGACGATTCGCCGAATGGACTGTCATTAATAAAAAAAACAAATATAATTTAAATACGAAAATTAGTTGTTAACTTTTATAATTTAAGTCTTGCGTTTGTGCCTTTCTAGTTTAAACTATTCTGAAACGTTTATTCGTTTGTTGCCTTTTTTAAATTTTAGTAACTTATGTCTTAGGTTTTCGCATTTAAAATTGCAGTCATCCTGGAACTTTTACATTGTTCACTGTTCAATAACCCACAATGCCTCTTCAATTTATTGATTCAGAGAAAGGCCATAAAAAGTTAGTACACCCTTGACGATTGGTTAGGTTAAGTCATGATATTTTCGTTAGTTTACTGTTAAAACATACGAAAATATCACGACTTAACCTAACCAATCGTCATTTTTTTAAATAATATTAGTAATAGTTTCTCTAGACAAATTGTATCTGTAGACAAATTATTGTAGTTAAATTGTATCTGTAGACTAATTGTTGTAGATAAATTTTGTAGACAAATTGTCGTAGATGAGTTGTATCTTTAGACAAATTGTTGTAGACAAATTCGCCAGACACCGTCAAAGTGAATTCCATGGTCTAAAACGAAAGTTTTAAAATATACAATATACACCGAGAAAGATATATATATATATATATTAGATAAACATTTTATATAGTATTATCGATATAAATTTATTTAAAAAAGGTATCTATGTTTTTACGTCAAGCGTCTATAACTCAATTTAACATAATTTAATATTTTAACAAAATAATTCAATAACATTTAATAATAACCTTTAATAACATGTGTGTGTATTTTGTCATAGAAATATTAATGACAGTCCATTCGGCGAATCGTCCGTTCAGCGAAACAGCCGTCGGCAAAATGTCTGTCGGCAAGAACGTCCGTCGGCGAATCGACCGGGTACCGGTAAAAACACCATGAGGAATTGTTTATTATTTATTACTCTATGCCCTTCATGATTGGTTAGGTTAAGTCATGATATTTTCATTTAAACTAACTAAAATATCACAACTTAACCTAACCTAACCTAAATAACTTACCTACCTAAATAACTTACAGATCAATGAAAGAAAGCCACCCCCGAATTGTGTCAATGAAAGAAAGCCACCCTTTCTTTCAATGATCCTGAATTTTTTCTGAGTTTCCAAAAAGTCAGATTTTCTGTCTAACTATTCTTTCAAATATTTTAGTGAGATGAGATGTAAGCGACACTGGCCTATAGTTTTTGGCCTCGGATCGATCTCCTCCTTTATATATTGGGACTATGTTCGCGCTCTTCAGGATGCCTGGTATTTCTCCCGTGTCTAGTGATCGTCTCCATATCCAATATAGGGCTCAGCGATTGCATTCTTGCAGTTTTTGATCAGTGTGGCATTTCATTTATCCGGTCCTGCCGCTGAGTGTGTGTTTAGTTTCTCTGGAGCTTGTGTAATATCATCTGTCATAAAGTCGAAGTCCACTATACTTTCTCCTTGTAGTTCTTCAAAGAACGCGTTTCTATCGCATATCAGTTTGTTAGTTTTTAGGATACTGAAAGATGATTCGTACTGAGTTCTTAATATTTCAGATACTTCTGTTAGATCATCAAATAAAGCACTGTTCTCGTTTTTCAAAGGTCCATAGTCGTATGGTTTTTCGACTTTCTTTTTGCAAAATTATAGAAGTACTTTGAGTTAACCTTTATCGCTTCTATAGCGTCGTCGTCTTCTTTTTCTGTGCTTCTCAATTAGTTTCTGTTTGACGTCATATATACGCTGCAGTTTATCATTTAATATTTTTCTGATGTTGTTATCTTTACAGTTACTTAATTTTGCAGTCACTCTTTTTCTCTTTCGGAACAATGACCTCTTTTGTCTCTCGAACCTGCTTCTCTTTCCTCTATGTTGTATTTTTGGGACATGTCTTTCCACAATTTCTAACGTCTTCTCCTCTAAAGTCATTAGCATCTCTTCCGTTGTCTTGGCCTCGAAAATGGTTTTCCAATCTATTACTTCCATGCTGGATGCAACATCTTCCCAGTTTATAGCTTTGGAGTGAAAATTTAAAATTTCGAATTTGCTTCTTTCTGTTGTTCGTGTTCTTTCCTTTCCTGTTGCTTTTATATTGGTTGTTATTTCAATGATGTTGTGGTCCGATATTATAGTTGGGGGTATTTCTACATTATCAATTAGGTTGCTGTTGTTTGTAAATACCAAATCTAGGCAGTTGTTTTTCCTTGTATTTTCTATTATTTCTTGCGTTAACATAAATTCATCAGCCAGAGCTAGTAGCACTTTTACCTGCTCCTGGTCTTCCCGTGTGCCCCCTTGTCCTGGTGTATACATACATTTTTTCCTATCCTTTTATATTCATGAATGGGAAATTAATATCACCACAGAGAAAAATATTTGGGGTTGGAGAGTGTAGATCTTTTACCCAGTTTCTTACCTCTGTAATGGAACCTGAAAATTTTGAGGTTGGCGTGTTTGGGGTTTGTACATTACAATTAGTACCATATTTCATTTTTCAACTTTTGCTGCTACACATTTTACGTAGCTGTTTGAGGTACTTATGGTCATTTCTGCCATATGCCTTTCGCGTGTGTAAATAGCATATCCTCCTTTACGTCTCACTGTTCTGTCGGCTCGGAGAATGTTATAGTTGTCAATTTGTATTTCTTTTTTGTCAACACAGGACTCACAGTTTTCACAGATCGCCTGGCAGTCCTTTAGATGAGTTTCCGTGAGGCATGCAAAGTCTGCTCCGGCTTCTTGCAAGAGTCTTTCAGGTATAAAACTTTGTCTGGGGAATGATTTGATTTAAGGCCTTGAATGTTGGCTAGAATTATTTTTATTTTTTCTCTATCGTTTTCGCATACAGGTGGTTCCGATTTGTTTCCAATGGTGGCGCCGGTTTCGTTTTGCCTTGTGTTCCTCCGAGAATTTGCCGCTTTTGATCTTCGTCGGTACCTGTTGTCTCAATAACGCATGAAGTGTCTTTGTGCATACCTTCTGTCTGCTCTCGGATTCCTATATTTGTCAGCTGACTTTGTATTTGCTGGATAGTATTTAGCAGCTGAATTGTGTTGGCTACGTCTAAAAAATTGGTACCCTTCTTTGATGTTCGTTTTTCCTGTTCACCCGTTGCGTTCCTTTGAGGGTGGTGGTAAAGGCGTTTTTGTTTGTATTTGCACCTCCCATATCTTGCATAGGTGTTGCAGACCGTAAGATGGTGGAACTTGCACTTCTTATCAAATTTGCAATATCCACTTGTGTACTCTGTGTTGCATAATATGGGATGTGCATAGATGCATTGCCCAACCCGATATCTGCAGTTCCCTTTTGCGTAGTATTTACATACGGTATTTTCTACGCTTCTACTTCTTGTTTTCTTATTATTTTCAAGGTTCTTAATTTTAGCATTATCATTATTTTTCTTTGGCTGATTATTTCCTACGTTTTAAGTTATTATCTTTTTAACATTTCGCTCGTTGGACAGTTTTACTACCTCGCAACTTTTACTTATTTCTTTTCTTTCATCTATGTCTTCATTCCGTATTATATTGTTTATATTGTTATTCGTTATTATACTGTTATTCGTTATTTCGTCGTCTCTCATCCACCCGATTTTTCGTTGGGACATTTCCGGACTCTTGTGTCCCCATTATTCATTCTTTTTGTCAACTCGAGTCTGCTACCTCCATTTCTTTAAATACCGCGAAGGAGTTTACCGTCTGTGTACATGCGCCTCACAAAAAATTGATCCCCACGATCTGTTTCGCATTCGAGACAAGAGTTATTTCCCGATCATCCCAATTCATGCAGATAAAGTTTTGCAGTTTTTGACAGAAATTGCATCGTATTGCAGCTTTTTCGGTTGTTTCCAGAGTACACAAATTGCAGATTAAGTGAGAATTTGGACCCATGGCCATGCTATTCATTAATTAGCGTAAAAAGAAATACCCACACAAATTCTTTATTTATTTATTTTTTTCCTTTCTTTCTATTTTCCTTTCGATGGTCGAGGTCTGACCTTTGCGTTTTATGACCTTTTTCCTTCCTTGTTTCAAAATTTCTCGAATGCCAACCGTATTACGTTTTAAATATATACGTTAAAACTGGTGATAATTTATGTAAACTGTATTGCACTTTCTTAATTTTAATGAATTTCACTTTATAAATTATATGCCGGATTCATTGATACTTTATACACTTTCGGGTGTAAACAGAATAAGCCGCCGAGTAGTTTATTCCCTTCTTATTTGGGTGTTAATACAGAGAGAGAGAGAGAGAGACAGCACGTCCAATCCCACAAGGTACAAGTATATATAATTAAATTTATTATGTATGTAAATGTATTAAATTTATTTTCAGCGACAAAATTTTATACTCGAACTGTAGGTATTATGAGCCTTTTAACCTCTTTCCATATGCATTATATAGTACATACAAATGTCTAACGTTTCTTTGCAAAAACTGGCGTGCTGCTTGATTTTCTCTTGTATTCTGAGTCACTCTTTCTGTAGGAACCAGCAGTAGTTGCCCATCATTCCTGGCTCCCATCTACCTTGTTAACCCTGCTTCATCGTAGAAATATTCTGATGGAATCGCTCGCCATGTTCATCACTGACAGCACCCAAGTTTTCAGGGAAGAAGTCTAAATGAGAGTGCACAAAGGGAATCTTGAGAGACATTCTGCAGCCCATACGTTTGTAGTTATTCACTAGGTTTGATATTATTTTCTCGTACATCTGTTCTTTCCTGTTTCCCAAGAATCCCTTCAACTTCCTTGAACGACTGCCAAGTAGATAACTCAGCATCTGTCAACTTGGTGTTGAATCTGGAGTCAGCTATGACCGCTCTGATCTGTGGTCCAACAAAGATTCCCTTTCAGTTTAGCATCATTGGTGTTTGGAAATTTCTCCTTCAAATAACTAAAACCATCTACTTCTCTGTTAAAAGCTTTGACGAAATTTTTCATTGGGCCAAGTTTGATGTGTAACGGTGGGAGAAAAACCTTTCTGGAATCCATTAATAGAGGCTGCTTCACATTTTTCTCTCCAGGAACAAATTCTTCTCTTGCAAGCCATTGTTTCACTGAGTAGCGCCTCGCAGTACCTCGACTGTCCCAAAGGCAAAGGAAACAATAACATTTTGTATAACCTCCCTGCAAATCAAGAAATGACTTTCAAATTACAAATTATTTAAAATTCATATTATTCAAAATTCCATCGATGTTCATTGTACTTGATAGCAATGAGAAGCAATGCCATACTGTCATAAGTTTCTCCCATGCCGACAGCGTGAGGTAAGGGGATAGAAGGTTTTTGTTCCTGTTATGCAGCGGGACTACTTTCAAGCTGACTTTTGAGGAATCAATAAACAAAAGTCATTTACTAGAATCATGGTCAAAACCCAAGTCCTGCATAAGACCATTTATATTTGTACAAAGATATATGGAATCTTGCAGCTCGACGAACGTGGAAAGGAACCTGTTGCGGCTTCTATCAGAGAAACTCTTGTTCCTTCAACGAAAAGGTTTCATTGCTGCAGTTTCGACCCAAGAAGCTCAGCCTTTTGTTTTGACAGGTTTAAATCGCGCACCAAGTCAATGAATAACCTTTGATTAATGAGATGTGGCGTCTTATCCGTCTCCTGCTTTGAGATGGTAAATGCTATCTTCTGTTGCTGAATCCGGATCCTCGCCAGCTGATACCATGTCATCATCTTGTTCCTCTCAGTTTGCTGGCGGAGTTGCATGGCCGAATTCAGATCTACAGATCTACAGAAGCTAAGGCTAACAAAGACCCTAAGATCCACTCTAAGGTTAGAGGTTCTGATTTTAAAGTTTACATCCAAAGTAAAAATAATAAGCAGTTTTTACGTCTTCTCATCCATATCCTCTTCCCAACCATATCAAACCTGTAAAGAAAAAACATTTTTTGAAGGCGTAACCACTGGATACCATAATTATGTATGGGCATAGGAATAGACATGCACTATTAAACTATTACACTATGTGTACAGATGATTCTACACCGGATATTACACAAATATATTTAAATTCCCTGGAAATTATTCCCTAAAAGTCTATAACACCGCTTAAAAACTTTGTTGTATTCTTAATGAATAAAACCAAGTTTATTTGATAGAAACACATACCTACATGTACGATGTATGTACAGGGTAGCCCATAAGTTCCAATCGGTTGTAATTAAAGCGAAGATATATAAAAAATCAAACAAAGTATAAAGTTTATAATACGTTTAAAAATATTTATTGATTATTCAAAATGCAAAATATAACCATCTCGACAAATATTCTTTCCTTAGTAATCGATTATGTATCACTGCTCGACAAAATCGAACTTTTTTCTCTACTCAAAGATGTATACACACTTTTCCAAACCAGTTTTGTACGCTGATTCCAAATCTGTTTTCGGTGTTCCTCTAGCACATCTAGTTATCGAAATATGACTGGTGTTAATTTCAGCACAATTTATCGTAAAAGTACAACTTTATTCATAAAAAGAAATGTACACCAACCTAAAAACGTTGCGAGTACGATTTTCTTTTGTAAACCTTATCCAGATCGTCGCGGTACAACATCCAGCATTAGTCTACCAGCATATTTTGGTTCCAGAAACCTTGGTACGGTAGCGATTTTCCACTGACTGGATGTTTTGCTGGAAGCGTTCCCCCTGTTCGTCACTTACCGCGCCAAGGTTTTCGGGAAAGAAATGTAGATGCGACTGTAAAAAAATGTATTTTTAAGGACATGCGACAGCCCTTTTCTTGATATGCATCGAGCGGTTTCTGAACTCCATCTTTGTATGCGGGAGACTTGTGGTTACCCAAGAAGTTTCCACAAATCCATTTGAAAGCCTGCCATGCTTTTAGTTCTAAGGCATTGAGGCTTTCTTCAAAGCCTTCATCCTGCAGAACCTCCCTGATTTGGAACCCCACAAAGATTCCCTTCTTCAATTTAGCGGCACTGATGTTTGCAAATTTCTCAACAAGGTATCGAAACCCTCTCGAATTCGCCTTACCCATCGCTTTCACAAAATTTTTTATTAAGTGGAGAGGTGGCAGGAAAATCTTCTTTGGATCAACTAAAGGAACACACACTGGACACTGCCCGTTCCTGGCTCGTATGTGCTTCTTTGATGCCAGTCACGTCTGATGTAATGATCCGTGGTAGCACGGCTGTTCCATAGGCATAGGAAACGACAGTATTTCGTGAACCCTCCTTGCATGCCCATTAACATACCAATGACTTTGAGATCACCACAGATATTCCATTGATGAGTGCTGTATTGGATTGCTTCCAGTAGTATATTCATGTTATCGTACGTCTCCTTTATATGAACGGAGTGGGCGATCGGGATGGACAGCTTTAAGTTCCCGTTGTGCAGGAGAACCGCTTTCAAACTTCGCTGTGAGGAATCAGTGAAGAGGCGCCACTCAGATGATGTGTGTACCTGCGACAAATTCTCGAAAAGTCCATTGATATCATGGCAATAGCAGAGCGGACCGTGTACTATAAAGAATGTCGCCAAATCATGGTTTCGTTTTCGATAGTGACACACTCGGACGTTCTTCTCAAGTAAGTGTTTCTGCTTGAGTCTCGAAGAGAGAAGTTCTGATTACTCTTTGGAGAGGGCTAGGTCTATAATGAGGTCATTCAACTCGTTTTGGGTAAGCCTCTCCGGCTCCGATTGCTCTTCGTCAGGTGTGTAGTCAAGAGCGGCTGAAGGTCCCGCATCTCCGCCGCATCCCCTTTCGTCTTCTAAAGAATCCAGTCCATGCTGAGGAGGTACCGGAATCGGCATCATGTCATCGTGAGGGTATAGTGAACGGCATCGACTTTTTCCTTTGGTTCAACCAGTCACGTAATCCATTCGAACAAGCGGTACAGATAACATGTGACGGCCATGCCTTATCTTGGTCGCCTAGTTGGTCGCCTAGTAGACAGCCGAAGTATAACCGGAAAGTTTTCCGAAGATCCATCGTGATTGTACGCCGTTGTGATTTAGTCACGACCGAGCCGCACACGTAACAGAAGTTGTCGGGGTGATTTTTACACTTTCGAGGCATGATGATCGATGAGTGGGTTGATTTAAATTACCTAAAAAAATAAAACGTGCAAGTGGGCGACACAAAACAAAACAAAACACAACACACAATTAGACATGTGACTGTTACGCCAAAGCATAAAAGGGTGCACATGTGTAACGTTTGCAAATTTGTGGATAGCAACTGCTCTCACCTAAAATACCACAAGACAACCTGCAAAGCCTAAGTTGAAACGACAAAATGCCATACATGAGGGTAGAGAAACGGTAAAGCAAAAACCTACACCTTAGCTGCAACGACAAAATACTCCGCTACATGTATAAAGGACGCATATTATATATTGTATATATAGTATTATATGTTATATTATATATAGTTATATGCATATTTTATATATTATATATAGTATTATATTATATATATATATGATATTTATTATATATATTATGATCGGTCATCTCGAAAACTCGACGTTCTAGAGGAAAACCGAAAACAGATTTGGAATCAGCATCCCAACAACTATCTCGCTCACCCATAATTACGTATATCTGATGAAAAATACTTGTTGATACTGTTATTTATCAGTGTGACCTCCGCGAGATCGATTTTCGCTTTAATTATAACCGATTGGGACTTATGGGCTACCCTGTAGTTATCAACCGTAACAATGCTATAATTAGAGCTCGAATGTTCAGACAAAGTGTCATAAATGCATTTTTTTTGCCTATTTTTGCCTTTTCAGGAAAAGTGCCTTTTTCGTCATAAAGTGCCTAATTTGCCCTTTTTCCATTATTTTCTAGTATTATTCCAATAGAGTCCCAAAATAGGCCTATCAGTTTCTGATATATTTATAGTAGCCTACGGATTGTAGTGGCCTAGAAAGTAGGCTTACTATAATTTATGAATTAAATTGAAATGAATAATTAGGGGTCACCAGTTTGGGGCACAACCCAAACAAACAATATTTAATAAGGAGAGAGAAATTACTTTGTTGTTTTGTGTTTAATTAGAAAAATAAATGAATTATTTGTTTACTGTGATTAACAATTCTGTAACAGTAATTGTGCTATGTTACAAATGACTGATGATTAGCAATAAGAAATGGTTATACGGTATAAACGTTACGTAAATACAATAATGAGAGGAAACACTAATTTAGGTAGGCTTATGAGATATGCGGCAGTGAACACACAATAATAAGTAATTAAGCATATATAATAACTGAGGTAATGAAAATACGGTATGGTACAATAAACGGATTAGGCAAGTAAACATAAAATGTATAAATGAGCACATAAAGAAGTGGATACAAATACGGTAAGATAGTTGAATACGATAAAATAATTGAAGAGGCCTACTGTAGTCATAATGAGAAAGTTAGTTTGCCAGTTGTTTGCGTACACTTTTGGGATAGCCTATTCACTAGGCTGAGGTTACGCTATGTAGGCTACGCGGGAATTGTTTAACACGAAGACAGAAGGTAGGCTTGTGGCTTGTAGATTACTAGAAGGTTTACGGACCTGGGCTTCGAAGGTGATGCTTCTGAAGGCGGACTGGCCTTACCGGCGGGAGGATGAGTGTTGAGGGCCGGTAGAGACATGTTGAAAAGAGGACCAGTGGAAATTCCTGCAGCATGATATTGCTTCTTGTGGAATGAAATTGTAGAGGGCCTTACTTGGTGATAGACTTCGTGTATACTCGACCGGAGCCTTGAAAGAACAGCGGGCAGCTCTCTGGCGAATGCCGGAGAGCGGGTGGCGTGACGAGTGGTGTTACTGACGAAGGCGCTGAGAGCGAGATGTAACGACAAAAACGAGAAATGGCAAGTGCGAGTGATTTGAGAAAGAACTCGCATTTTATAGGCCTAGTGACGTCCTCTGGTGGGCATTTTGGGAAATACCACGAAATCTGTGTTTCCTCCGTGTGCCTGTTTTATGCTCACGTGTTTGAGTTTTATAGCCTTTGTTTTGATTCCATGATGTTTGAGAACTGTGAGGAAAGGAATTTCAGGTCGGTCTCTACATACGAGTATTTATATATATATATATATATATATATATATATATATATATATATATATATATATATATATAAATAACAGAAACCGAGTGCGCGTAATAGTATTATTTTATATTAAACATTTTTTGAAATTTAAATCCTTGTCATTATTGTGTAACGGACATTTTCAATACCTACTGTTTGGTTCATTATAATAGCGTTGTAATATGCATTATTTATACGTGTATAATGGTATTATTCTATATCAAACTTTGTTTTTAGAAATGAAATCATTGTTATTATATGTACCGTATCTAATATTTGCATCACCTACTGTTTTGTTCACTAAGGGTGTTGTAATATGTATTATTAGCCCTGTTCAAAAATCAACTTTTTCTTATTTTCATAGGTTTCTGTACTTTTTCCCATGCTTTTTGACCTGAAAAGGCCGAAAATCACAACCATTTTGACATAGGTTGTTGGGAAGCATTGCCGCATGGAGCTTTAAGTTTTCTGCCTTGAAATCGGCCAAAAGCACCAGTTCCGGGGTCCCTTGAATCATGTTTTGCACTATAACTTTTTATCTAAACAAGATAGAGCAACAAAATAGGCACCAAATTAAAGTGTTTTTAATCCTCTTTCTAATTTATACAATTATGATAGTCTTCGAACAAGAAATGGCACATTGGTACATACAAAGATTTCAGAAATATCACAAAATTCGTTTTCTCACACTCAAGGCAGACAAGGTCTTATTCATGACACAAATTTGAGATTAACATTTTGTCACAAGTCTAATCGATCAAGAAGTGAAAGCATTACATGATGATTAATTTAATAATGACATTTACACAGTCAGTTGTTGAGAGTTTGTTTCTTGAAGCTGTCAAAGCGGCGTCTGTTGAACTCCACAGCTTGAAGGAGATAGTCCCTTTGCTTGGCATCTGTTGTTATGACATTTGCAAAGTCGCTCATCATCTTGACACCACGTTCAGCAATGTCATTCACCGCTTTCAGATTCTTAACATAGTCCAACGCTTTTCTGTAGTCCTCATTCTGTGGCCAAGACGTGACAGGTTCCAGAAGCCACTCGGATCCAATGTTCAGTGTGTCCAGCAGGAAATGTGATTCTGGGCCAATGAGATCAACCAGGGTGGTCTTAGCTGTGACACTCTGGAATAGAGGCTTTCCTGTTCTGAAGCTGTCTGGCTTCTCAGTGGCATGTAACTGGGCAGCAATGTCGTGCTTCAATGTGTCACTCAATCTACTGCTGAACAGGGCAAATGGCACGACTTCCTGCGTCAGGTACCATTTGTGGTTTTCCATCTTATTAAGTACTGCATCAACAAGCTCTGGGTCAGTTTTCTTGTACTTCAACATGTCCTGGATTAGACTTAGATCATTCACGGGAGCATCTGCAGCAGACATTGACATCATCCATACAGGAGTGTAGAACAGCGCAAGGAAGGTGTTGAGTCTTTCCAGCTTTGATACAGTGTCTTCGTCGTACTCAAGTTGATCTGCAAACATCAGCATTTTCATGGAGTACAGGTTTCTGGCCATCCATCTGGCCTGATGAATGGCGCCTGGTCGACTCCAGTGAATATCTCGAGGAGGCGTTCCTCCAAGAACAATGACTGTCAGTTCAGCCATTTCCCTGTAGTCGGCTCTTGGAAGCCTTTCTGCTGTTAGAATGTCTTGGAGTATTTCTTCACTGTTCTTCTTCTTTTCCTTCAGCCATTTGCTGTTGATAGCCAGCATCTTTGGGTTTTCCTTGGACAAGTCCGTCCAAACATCCTTCAGATGCTCAAACCAGGGATTATCTGGCCCCTTCACCTTCCCAAACTGCTCCTACTAGGATTTCCAGGATGTGATGTCGACAGGCCAGATAAAACACCTTTTTGTTCAGCATTTTCTCTAGCAGTTTGGCAGCTCCTCTGTGAACTCCACTGTTACTGGATGTAGTGTCAAAAACAAGGGCAGTAACATTATCCGTAAGTTCCCATGTCTCCAGTAAATCCATTGAAGCCTCAGCCTGAGCTGTGCCAGAAGAATTGTCGATGACAGGTACTCCCAATAACTTTCCTTCAGTGTATGAAGGTGGACCAGACACTAGCACACACAGCTAAAGTCTCTGAGGTACTTCTAGGTCACTGCCCAAGACATCTTTGAGCAATTTTCCATCCCAGTGTAAGGCAGCGTACTGTGGGGGGTTTTCACAAAACTTGGACATGTGACTCTGGCTGATATTATACCTGGACAGCATTCTGTTGCGACGTGTTGTTGAGGTTGAGATGACGAAGTTATCCAGATCAGCCCCTCCAGCTTTCAAGGTGGCAGAAACCATGGCAGTAACTTGATTGTCTGATAAACCAAGACGATCAGCTGTATTGCAGATGACATCACATTCCATGACCTTCCTTGGAAACGTCAAAGTCACACTAGTCACAGTGTCTTGATGGTGAGAACATCCAGGACGAGGCTGATGGTAATCCATGTCCTCTGTGTTAGCGTCGTTGTCAGTTGAGTCACCCCAAGTAATGTCATCCACATGAACAACTGCCTCTTGTTCTGCTGCAGCTGTAAAATAGTACAACATGTTAAGACAGTAATTGTTAAGTACATGCTAAATATCGCAATGGAGTAAAACTTAAAACTTTTTGTAACGTTCAAAGTAATTAGTTTTACCTTGTTCTTGTCTATGCTGCAGTCTTTCATTCCTCGCTGCTTGCTGCAGGGATCTTGTCTCAAAAATCTTGTCATGACCAGACATATGACGTTTCCTCTCAGTCTTTTGGTCTTCGTAGAACCTGATATCCTCATCTTTCTTCTCTCTGGATAACAGTCTGTTGTTCTGTATTTCCTGGATTGCATCTGGAGCTCCTATATCGAACAGGCTGTCTAATTCCAGCACGAATGCTCCTCTTTTTCCTCCAGGGTTACTTGCTCTTCCTTTGCTTTTCACCAGAGCACGATGTTTCTCATGTAGTTTCATGAAGAGCTTCATTGCGTTGTACTTGGTCATTGTCTTGATCCTAGCCATCTGCCAGAATGGGATGATAGATTCAACTGTTTCATATGCAAGGTCTTGAACCATGGGTCTCCCTGCATTTTCCGGTAATTCTGAAGATTAAGGAAATACTGGAACGCCTGTCTGTTGGTGGGAAGCTGGGAACCACTGATAAAGCTGAAGGGTATCCAACCAGGAAAGTTTCAGTGAGAGATCTGGTAGATGGCCCAGTTGACACCTGCCTGTGGACAGTACGTGGAGGTTCTGAGATATCAACTGTGCGCCCACGGAGCTCCCTCAGCTCCTTGCTTAATGCCATGTGAAGTTGTAACTTGTAGATGGTTTTATAGATTCTGATTGAGTTTCTGTTGTTTCCTGAAAAATGATAGATAATTATTATTATTATTATTATTATTATTATTATTAATTATTATTTATTTATTTTATTATTATTATTATTATTTATTAATTTTATGCTCTTTCATTTGATACCTAATTTGTTGCTCTATCTTGTTTAGATCAAAAGTTAAAGTGCAAAACATAATTCAAGGGACCCCGGAATTGGCGCTTTGGCCGATTTCAAGGCAGAAAATTTAAAGCTCCATGCGGCAATGCTTCCCAACATCCTAGGTCAAAATAGTTGTGATTTTCGGCTTTTTCAGGTCAACAAGCATGGGAAAATGTACAGAAACCTATGAAAATAAGAAAACGTTGATTTTTGAACAGGCCTAATGTATTATGCGTATATAAAGGTAATAAAGGTAAGGTAAAAAAGTAATAAAGGTAAAGATAATAAAGGTAAGATAAAGATAATAAAGGTAAGGTAAAGTAATAAAGGTAAAGGTAATAAAGGTAAGGTGAAGTAATAAAGGTGAAGGTAATAAAGGTAAGGTGCAGTAATAAAGGTAAGGTGAAGTAAACGTTTTATGAAAGAAAATTTATAGGTGCTTTTTAGGGGTTTTTACTGTCTATTTTGAATGTTTATTTGCCTATTTGCCTGCCTCTTTTTAAGGAATTTAGTGCCCAAACATCGGGGTTCTAAATATACATAATACGTATGATGACGTCACAACTAAAAATCTAGACGTGCTAGAATTTTTTTAGTGGTATTTTTGAAATCAGCGTATTCGAATAAGTGAAAATCACCTACTTTAGTATCAATTACAAAATCTTTGTTGGCCAGTGTTATTGTACACGAACAGTTCAGCAAAAACAACTCGAATAATCACAGCAGATCGACATTAATTCAAGAAATCTAAATTCATTTGATAATAGAAACAAAACAAAGCTGAATGAAAAACATTTTAAAAAGCGAGAAATGTGACGTTCAAACAACCTTCAACAAACAGACTAATACTTTAGATAACTTTAATTCAACCAATTTCCAGCTTCTGTTCCGACTTCCGGTTCCTTCATTAAAGTAAATTAAACTTAGCTCTTCTTCATTAGAGGAAGAACCAGACCTCTTATATTGTAAGTTCAGACTTGCACACAATTTCCTCACTAACTCAAAAGGTGAAGTCAAATATATATATATATATATATATATATATATATATATATATATATATATGACAAGGTTTAAAGTTTCAGTCACATCCTTGTGATATTTAAAAAAAAAAGGACAAATAAAATAATTTTTTAAGTTTTTTGTTGTTACTGAGGGTAAGAAATTATGGTCGTTCATATTATGGCACGTAAAATCTCCAAAACTTCACCCTTGTCGTGTGTCCATCGTGACTTATATGAAAAAACAAAAAATGGGAATTTTCGTGTGACATTTTTTTATATACGTGTTGTGGCAGTAGTAGTAGTAGTGTACAGTACAGGTAAATACTCCTTAAACCTGAGCCAAATTTAGATTTAAACTATATCCATGTTGTGTTATTGTATCAGGTCATCCATAAGTAATGTCGTTTTTTAGATCGGAATTTAAAGGACAAAAAAAACTCAACTGAAACTTTATAATCTAGTATATATTTTCCATCGGAATCAATGACACTCTGTCCAACGTCCTACAAGCTTTTCAGTGCCATGTTTATAAAATTCAGGCGGTTTTGAGGCAAAAAACGTACAAAGACTGGTGTGCAGGTCATCTAAAGAAGTATACTGTTTCTCGTCAAGATAGTTTTGCAGACTCCTGAAGAGATGATAATCTGAAGGCGCAAAGTCTGGAGAATATGGAGGATGTGGAAATTTTTCACACCCAAGCTCCTCAATTTTTGCAGAAGTGATCCGAGCGGTATGAGGACGTGCGTTGTCGTGGTGGAACACGATTCCTTTCCGATTAACCAAAGAAGGTCTCTTTTCTTTTAGTGCAGTGTTCAATCGATCTAGTTGTTGACAGTAGACTTGAGCGGTGATTGTTTGGTTGTGTGGTAAGGTTTCAAAGTGTATTACACGACCTTTATCCCACCAAACACTAAGCAACACCTTCCGAGGGTGAAGATTTGGTTTTGGCTGTGGTGTCGCTGGTTCTCCGGTACAAACCCACTGTCGACGGCGCTTAACATTCTGGTACAGTATCCACTTTTCATCACCAGTCACTAAACGGTGCAAAAACGGATCTTGGAGTTCACGGGAATGAAGAGCTGTGCTAATGCTTTACCCGCTCCCTCAGATTGTCGACCGACAATTCATGTGGCACCCATTTTCCTAACTTAGGCACTTTCCCGAGTTGTTGCAAATATCGATGGATGGTGGACGGGGATGAATTGAGTTTCTGGGCCAATTCTTCGACAGTTGTTGAACAGTCTTCTTCAAGTGCGGCTAACAGCAGGTCATCATCAAACTCAGCAGGGCGTCCAGAGCGTGCTGCATCTGTCAAACAGCAGTCCATTCCTAAACTTTTAAAACCATCTTTGACATTTCCTCACATGCAGAATATCGTTGCCATAAACGTCCTGAATGTTTCGCGTTGCTTCAGTAGCACTATTCCCTTTTTTGAACTCGTAAAGCATTATATGCCTGATATTCTCTTCTGATACCGCCATGTTTATGAGGGGTTCACATAAAGCAAAACACACGTCTTCACTGGTCAAGGTCTGTAAAGTATGTAGCGAAACACGATAGATCTCTTAGATATAACCTTCGGAAAATTTATGCTTAAACCGAGTAGGACTAGTTTAAACTTAATCTATCGTAAAAACGACATTACTTATGGGATGACCTGATAGTAAAACATTAGGATCACCTGAAGATCAGGGCCCCCAGCCTTCTTTAGTTAGCTTTATAAGGCTAACTGACGAAAATATCACGACTAACCTAGCCAATCGTCAAGGGCGTACAGTTGACCTAACGATTGGTTAGGTTAAGTCGTGATATTTTCGTTAGTTAGCCTTATAAGGCTAACTAAAGAAGGCTAGGGGACCTGATCTTCAGGTGATTCAAACATTATTTTTGAGCTTTCTAGACAACAGGGGCTTCAACCTTGGCATTTGTTTACCTGAAAGTCGTGACAACTTCGTCTGCAAATATTTAAGATTTAGGCGAAAAATTAATTTAAATTTTCTTCAGTGGTGGTGACATAATAACCCTATACATAAATTAAATGTAAAATTTTCCAGTGACTCGATACCGACAAAATGGTATGCACAGATAAGTGTTTTAAATTCATACTAAATAAGAAAAAATATCGAATTTACAAACCTTATCCCCATAAATATTTGAAATGTGAAAAAATTATATGATTTTAAAAAAGAAAACCTTTTGATTTCTTCACTTTAAATGATAAGCCCATCAAAATTCAGTTTAAGTAGTCTATTTCCATAGGTTACATGGAGTTAGCATTATTTTAGGATTTTCATTTTTAAAAAATATTTGTAAAGTTGTTTTTGCATCAGATTTTTTGAAATTTTGGAGCATTATGTAAGCAATATTTTGTTATTTCAGTTGCAGTATTACCTAGATAGAAAACAAATGTCTGTTGCTAATACATTTAGTTAAGATGCGTAGTTAACTACCATTTATAGTTTTATCCGGTGCTCTTCCAATATGTGCTCTACCGCGAAATTTACATTCCAATACGTGATCTACCTTAGATTATTCGGATTAGCAGCAGGTACGTTAGTTAGCCTTATAAGCTAACTAACGAAAATATCACGACTTAACCTAACCAATCGTCAAGGGCGTATAGTTGACCTAACGATTGGTTAGGTTAAGTCATGATATTTTCGTTAGTTAGCCTTATAAGGCTAGTTTCACGGTAGAGCACGTATTGGAATATGGTAGATCACAGTTTCGCGGTAGAGCACATATTGGAAGAGCACCGTTTTATCCTCCTATAATATGTAACTTTACATTTTAATTAGTTTTCAAAAGTAGCAAGGTCGTTATCAAATAAACTGTACATGTTATACCAGCAAGCACAAACTGATTTAAGGTAGAACTGATTGTTTGTTGAGACAGCTTGGGCTTTTAGCTGCGATTTTTTTTAGGTTTGAAACATTTTTCTGAAAGCTGGAACATATTTGTAGCCAATAAAATTATGTAGTCAGTGAATAATTAAATTTTTCAAATTCAAATTAAAAAAACTTTATTCAGAAAAAAAATGTACATAATAATTTCCACTTTTTAAAAACCAGAATGCCCGTGAAAAAAATGTTCTAGCTCTTAAATGACTGAAAATTTTGCATTTTTTATTTCAGTGTAATTCCTCACAAATTCCTCAAAGAAACATATTTACAGGAAAAAAATTCTGAAGTTGAATTTCTGCTCATTTTGTTACAAAGATTTGACTTAAACTTTGAGCCATGTCATATACTGTATATTCAAAAGTACTGTACATACCCATATTTTTTTATACCACGTGACCACAAAAATTGTCCCTGTTTTTAATCGCTTATTACTCAGTCATTATTGCAGCTTCACAAATGAAATGAAAAGCATTCGAAAGAGAACATTTTAAAGTTTTAATTTATTCTACATGTGTTCAAAGTGACGTCCCTGGACATTCTTACATTTCACACAACGGGAAAGGAAGTTATTTATTACATTTTCCAAAACGCTGCATTCAATGGACTGTACACTCTCTACCACCGCTTGCTTTAATTCTTCGATAGAGGATGGCTCTTGCCTGAATACTTTGTTCTTGACAAATCCCCAGAGAAAAAAGTCCAAAGGTGATAGATCGGGAGATCTTGCGGGCCAGGGAAACTGCGAGCGATGAGAAATGAATCCTTTGTTCAAAAAATCTTGTTAAACATTCCAGTGATTGCCTAGTTGTGTGGGCTGTTGCTCCGTCTTGCTGAAACCACTTGTTACTGCAGTTTTTTTGTTCAAAAACGGTGTTCAGCATTTCTACATATCTTTCTGAAGTTACTGAAAGCGGTCTCCTTGTCTCTGGGTCCTCAAAAAAGTAAGGACCATAAACCTTGCTGCTACTCAAACCACACCAGACAGTAACTTTTGGGGAATGCAGAGGTTTCTCCAAGTGTATATTTGGCTTGTTTTGTGACCAACACCGGTAATTCTGTCTGTTGATGAACCCATTGAGATAGATGTGGCATTCATCACTGAATATTATGTCACTTAATCTTATCTGGTTTTGTTCAATTATTGTTTCAATGCGTTCACAAAACATCAAACGACGCTGGTAGTCTTGTTCGCTAAGCTGTTGCAAACACATAATTTTGAATGACTTCATTCTCAAATCCAACGTGATTATTTTCCGAATGCTCTCCCGTTTGATTCCTGTCACAGCTGATAGTCGTCTCACAGATTTCTTGTTGTCCGTTTCAAGCTGATTTGCGACTGAATCAATGTTTTCAGCGGTTCGCACACCTTTGCTGCGCCCAGAGTTGCCTTTATGCATGTTCTTGATTGAGCCGTGATGTTTCCATTTTGCGAAAATCCTGCGAATCGTTTTAGGATCTATGGTCCTTTGCTGACCGTATTGTCGTCTGAAAGACCGTTGGGTGGCAACTACCGAGCCATGTTTGATCATCTCTTCTGCGATGAAAACACGTTGCATGTCCGACAAATAACCCATGATTGTGGTGGATAAAACTGTCATTTTTTTATAAGTACTGATTTCGTATCCAGGATATCGAAAAAATTAAATAAAACTTTTAAATATTCTTTTTCGAAAGCTTTTTATTTCATTTGTGAAGCTGCAATAATGACTGAGTAATAAGCGATTAAAAACAGGGACAATTTTTGTGGTCAAAAAAGACGGAGCAACAGCCCACACAACTAGGCAATCACTGGAATGTTTAACAAGATTTTTTGAACAAAGATTCATTTCTCACCGCTCGCAGTTTCCCTGGCCCGCAAGATCTCCCGATCTATCACCTTTGGACTTTTTTCTCTGGGGATTTGTCAAGGACAAAGTATTCAGGCAAGAGCCATCCTCTATCGAAGAATTAAAGCAAGCGGTGGTAGAGAGTGTACAGTCCATTGAATGCAGCGCTTTGAAAAATGTAATAAATAACTTCCTTTCCCGTTGTGTGAAATGTAAGAATGTCCAGGGACGTCACTTTGAACACATGTAGAATAAATTAAAACTTTAAAATGTTCTCTTTCGAATGCTTTTTATTTCATTTGTGAAGCTGCAATAATGACTGAGTAATAAGCGATTAAAAACAGGGACAATTTTCGAGAAAGGAGGTTCAGTCATGGACAAACTTCGCAATGGAGGTCCGAGGTCAACTCGGAAAAAGAGAATCAGCAAATAATTGTAGGGTTCGGGGTTTGCTGGATGTTCCGATAAACCGACCATTGACTCGTTCGTGGGTTGGTGGTGACGACAACGATGCAATATGCACATACGTAACACCAAGGATGTTAGCGTAACCATTGATGATTTTTGTTCGGAATTATTGGTAAATCTTAAGGAAATGTCATCACCTGCAATAACTTGCTTATAACGTATTTGTACAAAAAACCGAAGTCTTGAAAAAAGTGTTATATTGTTATCTACAGATCTACAGAAGCTAAGGCTAACAAAGACCCTAAGATCCACTCTAAGGTCAGCCCGAGAGAAAGGAAAGAGTAGGGGGTTAAGAGAAGAGAATAAGGGGTTAAGTAAGTAGCAACACCTATCACTCGTGGGTTAACATTCATTCAGAAAAAGAGAAAAAAGACTCATCATCATCATCCGCCGGCCACTGCCGACAAGTCAGAAAAATAGTCGGAGAGAATAGGAAAGGGGTGAAAAGATGAAAAGAAGTAAAATAAGAACGCTTACAAACCACGCAAACACAGTCTTAACTCACAGTCATACCATGCAACTACAGACATGTAAGTAAAGAGAGTTACAGACATGAAAGTAAGGAGAGGATAAGAAAACAAAGTAGGTAAAGTTAAACAAAAAGTGGGTTAGTTTACTCTACGAGCTACATCTACGTTCGTGTTGGTCTAATTTTTTTATTTTATTGCTGGCATCACACGCTGGCATGTCACAAGCTGGCATTAATCGTCAACAGACTCATCCTCGACCACCATTCCCAGAGCTCCTATTGCTAATTGTTTTTTTTTTATTTTAAACAACGTTAATATTTTTAAAATGCCTATCTAAACGGTTCTTAAACATCTTAACGCTGGTAGAGTGAACGACTGACGCGGGAAGATTATTCCATTTATCAATTACTTTAAACGTAAAAAAGTTTTTAACGATATTAGTAATGAAACGTCTGCCACGCAACTTAAATCCGTTATTACGAGTATTGCTATTATCGAAAGTGAACAGTTTGTCAAAATTTACGTTATCAATGTTCATTAACGATTTTGAAAACTTCAATAAGCTCCCCCTTAATCTCCTAGTTTCGAGTGAATGCAAGCCTAACACTTTAATCCTATCTTCATAAGACTTGTTGCGCAATGACAGAATTAGTTTCGTGGCACGACGCTGAACCCTTTCTGACCTATCAATATCCTCGCGCAAATACGGGCACCAAAACTGAACAGCATATTCTAAATGAGGCCTGACTAGGGACTTGTAAAGGGGCAATGTTATATCTTTCGATTTAAATTCGAAATTACGCGCTAAGAAGCCTAACATTCTATTAGCTTTTGTGCAAGACTCCAGGCACTGGTTCCTAACCTTTAAATCCTTAAATACGCGTACGCCTAAGTCTACTTCCTCGTCAACGCCTGCTAACTCTCTACCATCCATCGTGTATGTGTAATTATTGTTACGAGAACCTATATGCAAAACTTTACATTTGTCTACGTTAAATTGCATCTGCCACTTATCCGTCCACTCCATAATCCTATTTACATCGTCTTGGAGCCTATTTCTATCGTCCTCGTTAACAACCTTATCGCCTATTTTAGTATCGTCCGCGAATTTTGACACGCTACTACGCTAGTCAATCCTACATCTATGTCGTTAATGTAAATTATGAATAGCAATGGGCCTAACACTGAACCCTGTGGGACACCGCTACCTACATCCAACCACCCCGATTCACTACCATTAACAACGACCTTCTGTCTCCTAGCACGAAGCCATTCCTCTAACCAGTTAGCTACCTGACCGCGTGTCAGCCGCTCTATGCCTATCGTATTCGCGCACTATTTCGTTATAAAATTCTAACAAATTAGTTAAACAAGATCTATGGCGTCGAAACCCATGCTGACTACTATTAATCAAATCTCTACTTTCTAAGTGATCGATGATACGATCCCTAACTACGGATTCCAAAGGTTTACCGACAATTGACGTCAAGCTAATGGGCCTATAATTGCTAGCTACTGTGCGGTCGCCTTTTTTAAAAATAGGCATGACGTTAGCTAATTTGAAGTCTTCAGGAATAATCCCTGTTTCCAGTGACTGATTAAAAATCTTCGTTAAGGGACCTACGATAATGTCTTTCAAATCTTTCAAATGTCTAGAATAAAACGCATCAGGGCCTGGAGCCTTGCTAACTTTTAGCCTATCGATATAATGCGCAATCTCACCCTCATAAACAGTTATTTCATCCAAAATAGTCTCGCTACTAAATGGAACGATATCGTCCACGTCCGTCGGGAACATTATTTACATCTTCGACGGTAAAAACTGTCGCAAAATAGTTATTGAAAATACCCGCCATCGCCTGGGCGTCAGAAGCGAAAGCGCCGTTAACATCCACTAGAGGGCCTATGTTATCTTTTATCGGCTTACGATTATTGACGTATTCAAAAAACTTTTTGGGATTATGCTTACTATCCGCAGCTATAAGTATCTCTAAATTACGCTTTGCATTCCTAACTGATCTTTTAACCTGACGTCTAAGTTCGATATATCTATTAAAGTTAGCTGCCGTGCCATTGCGCTTATTAAGTCTATACGTTATGTTACGCTCGTTTATGAACTCGCCTATTTCCCTCGTCCACCACCTGTGCCTACCATGATTTCTAGCTTGGGCTATTATGCAGCTGAGGGGCGTCGCAGCTTTATAAACATACACTACCCTTTTCGACTTCAGAAATATATGTACTGTACATCACACTACAATTAATTATATACTGGGGAAATCTCATTTTATGGTGAAGTTTAAGGAAATTATGTTCGAAAAAATTCGAATTTGCCGCTATCCCTGCCATGATCAACATGGCAGACGTCAACCAATCACCAAACGACACCCGCTCTCGTGACGTCATCCAGCCAATAAAATTTAAACCTGGTTCTATCCCAGGTTTAAAATCGCACCATTTCTCAGTCTAGATTCCAACATGGTGTGCGAAACTTGCAATCTTAATTATATCGAAGTTCATCGTTATTTTTAAAAATTATTGTTGTCGTGTGAGCATGTGATAATGCAGTGCTGTGATCTATCTACAGTACTTGTGAGTTGCTCCCAGTCAACTGAATGCCCGGTTAGGTCAACTGAATGCCTGGTTAGGTCACTTGAATGTCAGGTTAGGTCACTTGAATGGCAGGTTAGGTCAATTGAATGCCAGGTTAGGTCACTTGAATGCCATGTTAGGTCACTTGAATGGCAGGTTAGGTCAATTGAATGCCCGGTTAGGTCAACTGTACACCCTTGACAATTGGTTAGGTTAAGTCATGATATTTTCGTTAGTTTTAACGAAAATATCACGACTTAACCTAACCAATCGTCAAGGGCGTACATTTGACTTAACCGGCCATTCAATTGACCTAACTGGGGATTCAATTAACTTTAGTTATTTAATTGGTGATAATTATTTTTTTCTGCATTATTTGGTGATGATTCTTGTTTTTTTCTGCTACTTTTTCCTATTTTATGCACTGGTACTTGTCTATCCAAAACACCTTATAACTGGTGTTTTTTACATAATTCCACAGCTATTGACAATATCTCTTACACAAAGCATGAAAAAACATGCAGAAAAAACAAAAATTATCACTGAACTCGGCGACGCCCGTAAGCTGCATAATTACCTAAGATTATCCGAATTATTAGCTACTAAGGGGTTCCAAAAAAACCTTAGCCCCCCCCCCCCCCCCACCCCCCATTTGCAGCTTACATGTTTACTTATATCGAAATAGTTTTTAGTGATTATAAAAATATATAAAATTCTTTATTTATTGCAGGTATTAAAATTACTCTAGCTGATAAAGTGATAATATAATGGCTTCTCAATTAATTGGTGATTCGGAGAGGCTACGTGTGATAGATCGCATACGAGCAATAACATTTCGGAAGCTCGTGATGCTGGAGCAACCTTTATAACACGTTCATGGGTTGCCAAAAAGTTGCGAAGAAGTGAGGACTTCGTCAAAAGAAATTGGAATAAAAACTTTGGATGAATGTGAAATGGATACAACCAAATCTGGGCGCCCAAATTTGCCACTCTCTCAGGAAACAAAGGACATCATTGAAAGCGGTACGCGTAAGAGGAAAAGCAGCTGTGCTGAACTTTCTAGAGAGATCGAAGTGTTGAGAGGAAAGATCGTTAGTGGTGAGAGCATTCGACTGTACCGTCATAGGCAAGGTTTAAAGCCTTGGCATGAACTTCCAAAGCCAAGAAAAACTCAACTTAACGTCGACGACAGAATGTGGTTTGCCCATTATCTTGAAGATTGGGATGTGGATGATTTCATGCATTTAGCTGTCTCCGATGAATTTTTTGTTTACGTAACACGTCGGCCTAAATACCAAAATGATTGAGTATTGTGGGCCACAACACCAGATGAAAGCGATGACAATGAACATTATCGCGAATTATTAAAAAGTCCAGACTGTGTTGGTGTGTTTGTTTTGTTCACTGCAAAGAAGCTCATGTGGGTGCTGAAGCCAAATGGTCAGAGTTGGGATGGACAGTATTTTCGTGATATTATTCTATCCCAGCATGTCATTCCTTTTCAAAGAAACCCAAACAATGTTATGGATGTCGATCAGGTCACACTTCTGCACGATAAGGCCCCCTGCTTTAAAGCATTAGCCACTCAACAGTTGTTGCGGAACCATGAGATCGATTTCTTTGGAAATGAAGAATGGCCAGGAAATTCTCCTGACCTGAACGTCTGTGAACACATTGGATCAGTTATAAAGGACAAGGTTGAATGTCTCTTGTTTCAAGAACCTGCAGCAAATCGATTTTCGAAGGATGCAATGACGCCACACATTGAAACTGTTTTAGCAAATTTGCATAACAATCAAGATCTGTTCACGTCACTTTTGGCAAGCTACCCAAAACGAATTCAGGCTGTCTTGGAAGCCAATGGCGGGAACACCAAGTTTTAATTGTTTCTCATTAAATGCAGGATTAAATTCTCTTTTGTAAGGTATGTTTAGTTTTACTGTACCTCTAATGGTTTAGGCCATGGGCGTGGGGGCTAAGGTTTATTGGAGCCACGTACAATCTTTTAATAATTAGTAAAAAAAAACTTAAACCTAACCTAACCTAATAGCATAACATCACATAACGTATGTGTACAAAAAACCGTACTCTTGAAAAAAGTGTTATATTGTTATGTAGATTACGGCCATACAGTTTTTTTAAAATTTAGGTGATGACACCTCCTTAAGATTAATCGGATTATTTTTAGTTTTTCCACTAGACCACAACTTAGTAAACTAATATTGTTTATCATTATATTAACTTTAAAATTTAACTTTAGACCAATAATATAGTTTTAGGATCACTTTAACATATTGCTTCCCAAAGCATTCGGGAAGCAATATGTTAAAGTGATCCCTCCTGGGAAGCAATATGTTAGTGATTAACACTGGTAAGCAATATGTTAAAAAGAGAAAGGTTGGTTGGTTAGAAAGAGGTTGGTAATCTAGGCTAGGTTAGGTTAGGTCGTGATATTTTCGCTATTTAGCCTTATAAGGTTAACTAAAGAAGGCTGAGGGCCCCGATCTTCAGGTGATTCAAATATTTTACATTTACAAAAAATGGCAAAGCATAATAAGTTAAGTTGTCCATAAATTTACATTTTCTCGACTAGCTAATTTCTAAATATTACAAACTATTGTAATGTAACTGTAATTGGTTGTGTAATGTCTATTTTTGGGAAGCAATATGTTAAAGAGAGGTTCCTGGGAAGCAATGTGTTAGTGATCCTAGTTTTATTATGAAACACCAAAATTTTTATACTTTTAATCTTATGTTCACAAATTAGATTAACTTTACACTTACATTACGTAATTCATAAGGCAAGGTTAAGCTTTGACCGAAAATCAAGTAGGCCTTCATAAACGATGTAGCCTCGCGCGTGACAAATAAAAGACTAGGGCCGCGGATAGAAGGTTCTATTTCGTTGACCCTAGAGGAAAGTGAATCGAATTTACTGCTATTAATTTGTCTTAAATATAGGCCCTACGTCCCACGGGCTCTAATAGAGAAATTGAAATAAAGCTAATAAGAGAGGGAAAAATGATCTTTTTAGTACTTCTCGACTCCTCTTCTACTCTCCAATCTTCTTTACTAACTTCTCGTTTGCGATGTACTGTCTTTCCATCGAGATGATTTCACTGTTCCATTCGTGCTTGACACCTGATCTGTTCTTATTTATCCTTGAACCTAAAACTTAAGAAACAGTTATTAACAAGCGGTAGCTGCTATCGGTCGCGACCGTTGTACAACTTGGCCCTCCGGGCGGGTAGCACTGTGATCCAGCTACAAAATTTTAAAAAACGCCATTACCCCCACCCCTCTCCCCCATTACCCTCCACCTCCACTCCCCATTACCTCCACACAAAAGTAAAAAACGCCATTACCCCCATTACCCCACCCCTCTCCCCATTACCCCCACCCCCACTCCCCCAATTACCCCACTACCCCCGGGCGGGTAGCACTGTGATCCAGCTACAAAATTTAAAAAACGCCATTACCCTCACCCCTCTCCCCCATTACTCCCACACACAAAAGTAAAAAACGCCATTACCCCCATTACCTCCACCCCTCTCCCCATCAACCCCACCCCCTCCCCCAATACTCCTCACAATGTGAGGCTCAAGATTTTCACGGCTGTAGTTTTATCGCGGTGCCGGGGCCTTCGGACCCAGTAATTGTGACCTAGGACCAGAAAACTTGACAGAGCCCATCGGCAGCTCATGGGCTATCAGTTGGTGGTGGTTGCAGAATTTTCCGATGTGCCGTTTAGTCTGTGCACGGTTCCGAAGAAAGTGGACAGACGCACACACACACACACACACACACACACACACACACACACACACACATTTTAGCTGAATAGTATGTAGGATACATGAGGGGTCGCGCGTCTTAAGGTATCAAAGCGCCACCACAGGCGAAAACGTGTTTTTGATGGGTATCACCATTTTCACCCTTCCTCTATCGCGCGGTTTTGGTTATAATGACCTTACGACACTAGAAGTATGGTTGAAAACCTTATGAAGCGAACTACTTTGTTCACCTCTATCGCCAGCCAAAAGTTCACCCAAAGTTCGGCATATAAGAAAATTAAAAAATTAAAAAATATATATATATAAAATATAAAATATGAAAATCTATTCCAAAAATTCATCAACATCTTCATTAGAATACTTAGAACTCTAACTTAGCCAAAAATGAACGTTCTAGCTCAATTAATAAGAGATACTATTGCGAGAATATTGCTGAACTTTGGAGGCGATTTCTGGCGAATTTTAATTTTGGTGCTTAGGTACCTTAAGACGCGGGACCCCACACATGATTTCAATAATTTTTATTATTTCATAATTATTTTATATTATTTAACTAACTTTATTCACCTATTTTACGATATTAAATTACTTAATTATACGAGTATAGACCTAGTATTATATGAAAACTAATTTGTTTTTAATAACATGATTGGACAAAACAGGAGTTGGGCATCACGTGACGGCCAAACCTGTGCCTGATTGGCTAATCGCAATTACATGTATGAACACAACAAAACCTCTTGCGCTGGCTCCGTGCAAAGAGTCACGTACGTACGCTTGTCCAAATTCTTCTAAGGCCTATTTCCTAACTTTATAATCCATCTATTAAACCCTACATATTTTCCATTTATACATTATGAATTCTGTTATTTTATATTCATTAATAACTCCTGAATTTACAATCCCAACAAAATGAAGGAAGCGTTTTCTGTAAGTTAAACCAAATCCAATAGCCGTGTAGCTTTGAAACTGTACACAAGTTGATCTACCACTTAACAAATGCTTAAAAAGGACATTAAAATGAAATCATCCATAATACAAATGGTGCATGAAATCTGTGCTGTGGAACAAGACCAAAAGAGTAGAAATATATGAGACCTTGCTTTGTCATTTTGAGCACGATCCATCTCTTCGATAACATTTGGTTTGGCGACAAGATGAAATGTCTCTCAGAAAGCTAACAAGCATAATTATCATACCTGAGGAATTGAAAACCCACAACGGGCACAAGTATATCGTCAACATGAGCGAAATTTTGGTGTGTTCTCGGCCAAAGATGTGGGCCATCCTTTTACAAGATGCTGATGAAGAAACAACGGGGAAACGTCAACGGGAAAAATTATTAAGAAATGTTCCAGTAGTTTGCCTTGCTTCAGTTAGAATCTTTCGACCTCCATGAAATTTTCTTTTAACAGGAGAGAGTTCCACCTCATTTTGGAGTTGAGGTTCGACAGCTCTTAACTCAGTACTTTCCTGATCGGTGGAATGGAAGACACGAACCCAGTTCCTTGGACTTAAATGCACCTGACCAAACTCCAGTGGATTTCCTCCTGATGTGTGAAGTTTATGCAACAAAGCCTTGAAATTTGGCTGAACGCATAACTGTTATTCAAGGAACTTTTGCAGAAACATTATCCAATGTTGCTGATGAAGTTGCGCATTGAAAATGGTCGTGCACACGTGGAGGTGCTCTGAAAGTTAGAAAAATTTAGAGTGGAATTATCTCCTTTACGGACATAATTCACAGTATTGGTTTGAATAATGACATCACTCTATTCGTTGTAGGCATCAGTTTCCTTATTTTTTCCAAATATAATTTTTTTTAAACTAAGAAAGGACTTCCGAATCACTGTTTATAATACACGATAAAATAAATGCTAATATTTTTCAGAAAATAAAATACAGTATTCAAATTTTGCAGTGTGTTGGGTTTGTATATATGAATAGCTTCTTATTTACATAAGAACCTTTTAGTTTCCCATTCTTTGACTCAAACTTTTGCCACACTTTTTTGGTTTTAATTCCTTGCACATCGTTATTTTGACAACCACAATCTGAGTTTAAAATAATTTTATTATTCAACTTTGCCTTATCTATAACTCCATCCTCGTATGTGTACACACACACACACACACACACAAAACATATATATATATATATATACACACACACACACGCATATATACAGTGTAGAGGAATTGTTTTAATAGAACCCTGTAAATTGAAATGGAATTGGATTTTCTTTGTTTTTAATAAACAGAAAAAAAATGGTGAATTGGCTTTCAAATTAAACTTGGTACTGTGCGCGCGCTCACACCTACACACACACACACACACCACACATATATATATATATATATATATATATATATATATATTATATGACGTAGTTTTATATTTTATATTTACTGTATGATTTATATTTTTTATTTAAGCCTGTTTTTCTTTAAACTACCTTATACAGTATAAGTTTAGCCCAAGGTTATATACATAATTTGCTATATAGTCTTATTTCTCTGTCAATCCGTGTAGGAGAATAATTGAAAAGCCTTTTACAAAAATATGTATTCGTCACAGATTTTTCTAAACAACTTACACTGCAAAATGAAATTGTTGACAGTGATAAATATTTGTTTCTTTAGGGAAGACAATAATAATAATACAATTAAGTAAACTGCACAATAATTTAAATTTGACTGTTAGACAAGTTTAATCTACAACTGGTAGTTATTTAACTGAATACAGCCGTATTGTAATACGCAAGACCATTAAAAATGAATGAACGCATACATACTACAGATTTGATTGAATTATTATCTTTAGAGTAACATTTGTTTTCCTACCCGGCCTTTTGACCGTATTAGTTAGGTACATAAATACATTTTCATAGAATTATTTGAATCCTATCTGGTTATTTGACCATTTCAATTATAAGGTGTACTACCATATTATAATGTCTAATGTATACCTTAGTTACATTGTTTACCTACTTCCTTTTTGACAGTGGTAAATATTCTCTTCTTGAGAACTTTTACAATATAATAACATCTGTATTTATTTATATTTCTACCGAATGTACGGAACTCAGTCCGTTTTCTAAACAGAGAATGTAGGATATACTATTTTCGAGTATTCACAGACACGAATAGAATATACCAGGTGTGTCTGTTTTCTTCCGTTAAATTTTTAGGGGAAGACTATTTTGCGTTTGAATTACTTAGCCAATCATTCGCTTTAAGAGTTATTTGCATTAGGTCCGTTTTCTATACTCTTATAGAGAAGACTTATTTGAGTTTATTCAACTTAGTGAACCACACATTTTCTTTGTTAAATTGTAGGGTGAACTAATTTGTGACTTTTACTTCAACTTTCACACGGAGTATTTTTATGACTTTATCGTTTCAACTTCAGAGACGCACTAATCTGCCCCAACGGATTTGGTTGCTTTTCCTTGTTTCATTTGGTGCCTTTTAACTAACATAATTTTATGCTACGTTATTCGGCAATAGGTAGGGAGTAATTTGATATAAATTTCATTCTCGTTCACTGCTTTACTATGATTTGATTTTATATATAACTTCTTTTTTTGGCCTATGTCCACCTGTTGCCGCGCGAGGCTGCTAGGCGTAAGATTTACTTACATACTCGAATAAAATTATCTTAAATTGATTCATCCTATTTTTAAGAATTATCAACCTTTAGAAAAGAAGATGTAATTGTAACATGTTATCGATTCTAACAATTTAAACCTGAATGCAGTTTCCCTTACATAAATGAACATTCAATTTTATAGCGTCGTTTCCGCTTTGTCTGGCGTGAAGCTCAAGAACCCACATGTTTTTTCACAATTTAATTTTTTATTCTTTCCCTAATTTAATTTTGTGTAGCTTGCCCCTTCATAATTGTCATTTGAAATTGTATAGAATTAAATAGACAATGGAATTCATTATCTGACGTCCTAAGTTACATGGGAATAGTCATGTACTTAAGATTTTTCAAATTGTTTCGTTTACACCCGAAACAGTCTTCTATACAAAAATGCTCAGCGCCATTTTTGGCTCGTTAGTTTTGTTTCATGACGAACAATTCTTTGTTTGAGCTTCGCTTTCAGTTTGGTATTTACACATACAAATTCATTCTGTTTGCACGAACAACTGTTGTGGCCAATTTCGGCCGGTAATGAATACATTATCGATTAATTAATCATTACTTTATTATTCATCATTCCCATACATAATATATATATATATATATATATATATATATATATATACACGCAGGGTGGTTCAGCAGTCCTACCTCATTTGGATATTCTAGCAATACCCCCATGAGACAGGAATTTTGGACCACCCTATATATCAGGCATGGGAACAAGACCTGGCTTCATCCCTCGAGGCCGAGGCCTTCAGAAATCCACGAGGCCGAGGACATACATTTTTCAAAGGCCTCGAGGCCGAGGCCTTTTTAGGGGAGGCCACACGAGGCCTTAAGATTGTTAGGCTGAAGGTATTTGCACTCAGAGGTGTGATATTCGGATGCAAATAACGAACGCGGTATTTGCACTTCTGGGTGCAGATACTCGTTCGAAATCTTTTACGAATAAGCTCCTCCGTGCTTTAGGAAGGCTCAACAATCTAGCCTAGCCTAGGCCTAAAGCTCTTCCAAAAGTAACCTACCGTTGCCTCACACTAGCCTGTATCTCTTCTTTTTTTGAAATTCGTAAGAGAAGCAAGATTCTACTCAAAATTAATAAACAAAGTCATACCTCATTTCACTTACCTAATAAAAGGGAATTATTAAACATTAAGCACGTTCATCTATCACACTCGGCCACACCACAACACCGACACGCTGTGTGTTTACACTTAGTTAGTGTGGTCACACAGTCAGACACAGTTGCCAGAACAAGATTTCCTGGGCACCATACATTAGCCCAATAAATTTTTATTTCTCATTTTATGCAGTTCTTATTTCTCACTTTAATATATCCGCAATATTTCAAGTATTTATGATAATATGGAAAGTTATGATGTGAAGATGATCTAGCAAAATATTTCAAGATTGTACTAACTCACTGAGTGTTGATCATATAATTTCTGAATGGCTACAATTATTAGCGACTCAAGCGAGCATTGCAAACAGATCTACATTTGGAGATGCCTCACGAAAGTCACGAGGCCTTTCCACTTTTCAGTTGGCCTCGAGACCGAGGCCTGCAAAATATGCCCGAGGCCGGCCTCGAGGCCGAGACCTGGCCTCAGCCCCATGTCTGCTCTCTCTCTTCTCTCTCTCTCTATATATTATATATATATATATAAGATCATACCCTAAACGGGTGTATAGGCGGAGCGGTGTTGCTTTGTAAAAAGCAGTGGAGCTTTTTCTTACCTATTACTTAGATTTATTGACATTTGTATTGTTGTAAAAGCCCTCTTTTTTGTTCGATGTTTTTTAATGTAAAAACACTCTTTTCTACATAATAGAATATGTCATGAACAAGACTCAAGTCGCTGCATCAAAAGTCAGTCAAAAATAGAGATTAAAGGTCAAATGGCGGTCCAAACAATGACTTTTGAACTGCTCAACATAAATTGATGAAACTCTACACTTGTATGGATCATTATAAGACGATGTGTTTTGAGGAAGACTCGGGTCTCTGCATTAAAGATAAAGGTCACAAATAGAGGTCAAATGTCAAATGGAGGTCTTTTGAATCACTTGACATAAATTGATGAAACTTCATACACATACGGTATGTAATTATTAGAGCCCGGATGTTTAGGCATTAAAAACCCTTAAGAAGGGCAGGCAATTAGGCAAAATAACATTCAAAATAGGCAATAAATCCCCCCCAAAAAGGCATTTATAAATTTGTTTAAAAAAAACGGTTAATCTAGAATAATATCTTTATATACGCATAATATACAGGGTGTTCAAAAAGTAGCACTATACTTGGGAAATTATTTATTATACATACAGGTAACTCGTATGTACAATAAATGTATAATAAATAAATTTTCCAAGTGTGGTGCGACTTTTTGAACACCCTGTACATTACACTGTCCTTAGTGAACAAAACAGTTGGCAATGCAAATATTAGTTACGCATAATAACAATGATTTCATTTCCAAAAATAAAGTTTAATATAGAATAACACCATTATACACGTATAAATAGTATATATTATAACGCCCTTATAGTGAACAAAACAGTAGGTATTGAAAATGTTCGTTACACAATAATGACAAAGATTTAAATTTAAAAAAATGTATAAAATAAGGATCTTATTAAAAATTTGGACTGTGTTAAATTTTTATGAAAATTTTGTCACTAGTACAGTTTTTTATGCTGATTCTAAGTATGCAAATCATTTTTGCGGAAATAAATATTTAATATTTTATTGGCGTTTGTTTGCAGGCCGTTTGCAGGCCTTTTCTTATCCCCATATTGCTCGGTGGACCCCGAACTCTGCCTTTTCAAGGTGTGTGCAGTAATCATACTCGTTTTCGTAATTATTGTACGTGAAACACCACCTAACACGAGACATGACAACCACACTACTGGCAAATAATTTTTGGAGTGAAATGAAACGGATGTGATTTTTTGCGGCTATACTATGGTACATTTATCAGTGAATATCAGTGACGTAAAGCCCTCCAAATGTTGAAAACAACCGCTGACGCTATTATATTTTCTTACCGGAAGTCACTATGACGCATGAATTGATGATGTATTCAATGCAAAAGGTGTTAAGTCCTTACCGGATGTAAAAAGGTTGGTGCGGTGCGTTCGCTGGGTAATACTAAGCCAGCGAACGCACAGTAGTCGGGACGCAAAAAACCCAGAAATTTATGATTCGAGGTATGAGCGCATTACGGGGGCTCTGTCCCGGTACCCCCGAGACCTAAATTATACTGAGTGATTGTACGAGTTTGTGTGGCGCCAGCGCCACAAAGGGCAAAATTTGTACCAGCTTATGTTAAGCATGATTGGCAAGCACTTCTGATTCATAGACTTATAACATACAAATAAAAAATTTCCGCAAAAAATGAGTTTCATATTTGAAATCAGCGCGAAAAACTGTATCTGTAATGCAAGTTTCAAAAAATTCGAACACAGTCCAAATTTTTAATAAGACCCTAAAATAATACTATTATGCACGCTCATTTTCTTATATATATATATATATATATATATATATATATATATATATATATATATATAGGTAGGTAAATATAGATATTACGGCCTCCACCCAATTTTGATACCAAAATACATTTTCCTAGTAGTGTATGATGTGCTTTGTTCAAATCTGGCCTTCATTTTATGTGGAAATGAACCAATCAAAAGTTATGAGACTTCAAAGTTTTAACATATTTTGGTTCATTTCCCCATAAAATGAAGGCCAGATTTTAACATTGCACATCAAATACTACTAGAAAAATGCATTCCAGTGTCCAAATTGCTAGAGAACCTACCTAACCTAACCTAACCTAACCAACCAAACCTAACCAACCTAATCTAACCTAACCTACCTAACCTAACCTAATATTAGGGTTAGATTAGGTAGGTTAGGTACGTTAGGTTAGGTTAGGTTAGGTAGGTTCTCTAGCAATTTGGACACTGGAATGCATTTTTCTAGTAGTATTTGATGTGCAATGTTAAAATCTGGCCTTCATTTTATGGGGAAATGAACCAAAATATGTTAAAACTTTGAAGTCTCATAACTTTTGATTGGTTCATTTCCACATAAAATGAAGGCCAGATTTGAACAAAGCACATCATACACTACTAGGAAAATGTATTTTGGCATCAAAATTGGGTGGAGGCCGTAATATCCATATATATATATATATATATATATATACGGTCTGTGTTTAACATGTAAGTTTCTCAGGGGACCATTCTGAGTTTGTGTATATTAAACGGACGTGTTATGTGCCTTGAGAAGTGGACGCTCAATGTCTCGGTTGAGGTTTACGTTTTGTTTTGTTTGGCTAAAAATACAATAGTTACCCCTTTTTCTTTGATGTATTCAATCCGACGTGAATGCAACGAGTTTCTTGCGTATATTGAGGTTCTGAATGTAGTAGGCTAGGTGTAAGTTGTAAACCCTAGATCCTGTCCCAAAGCTGGATCCTATCTGCTTTGCAGATAAATGGTGAGGGAAGCTATATTTTGGGGTCTCTTTGCGAGTAACCCGGTGCCCACGTTGGGCTTTCCATCATGAAAAAGAAAAAACTATAGTATTTGTCATTTATCATTACTTATTCGAACTATAGTGGATGTAATTTCCCAGAAGAGTTCCTTGTTCCATGCACGGTCTGTTTAACATTTGAGTTTCTCAGGGGACCATTCTGAGTTTTATATATATATATATATATATATATTATATATATATATGGGATGAATTTCACAATAAAACACGTGAAATGAATGAATGCTGCAAACCACAAGGAAAAAGAAAAACGATTCCAAGGCCTTTCGTGTATTCAAAGCTACACCTCCCTGACGAGGTGTAGCTTTGAATACACGAAAGGCCTTGGAATCGTTTTCTTTTTCCTTGTGGGTTTGCAGCATATATATATATATATATATATATATATATAATATATATATATATATAATATAATGAAAATGAAAATGAAAAGGTTTATTGGCAGTCTACAGTCCATATGACAATTATTATTAATACAATAACAGTCCACATACTAAGGAGAGAAATATACACAGTTGATTAGAAATAATACAGTAATGTAGAATTTAAGTGGAGCTACAGCGTTTTCGTACAAACAATTCCATAGCTTAGAAGACGTGCGGCAGGACAGATGAATAGCTTAGATAATTAATCGGGTTGGTTGATTATTTAATTCTTTGCATTAGACTGTATTGAGCACATCTTGTTACCTCTGGGGAGGGCAGGACATTGTGGGTAGCAAACATTTGCGAAGCTGAGCATCTCGGGGGTATTTATGTAAGAATCTAAAAGATCCGTTGTACAGCAAATTTAGAGTTCTGCCAGAACCTTTTCTATAATTCACCAGGAGTTGCTGTACGAAAGAGAGTATCGTTAGCTTCACTTGTATAGAACCGGAAGTTCCTTATAGGCATATTCGCTTTATCACAATGGCTTCGAGATTGTTTTCTTATATCTGTCATCACTGAAGATGCTGGTGATAGTTTGACTTTCCTGTCTTGTAGTTTTTTAAATAAAATATTGTGTTTCACTCTATCATATGCCTTACTCATATTTAGAAAACAGCTATAAATAGTTGAATTACAGTCAGTGTATTTAAATATGATTTTCTTCAATACACACACACACACACACACACATCTTTGGTTAGCTTCCGCCCGAATTGTTCATTCTGATGAAGGAAGCTTTTCCACTCCACTTTAGACTTACAGTTTAACGTGGAATCCGAACCACGCCCCACCAGCAGCCCAGCGTCTTAAGCAGGGTACCCATTTATCTTCCAACCACTTTCTTTATTGTGTGAAGGGATGAACAGCTGGGTTTTGCTGCGCGCCGGCTGCCGTCACCGGATCTCGATCCCGGGGCCGATGGATTTGTAGTCAGCGACGCTAACCACTACACCACCGAGGCGCATATATATATATATATATATATATATAAATATACACTAGGAGCGCTCAATATATTCTGCCCCACCCTTTTTTCTTAGCTAAATAATAGGCCATGGGGCTGAAATGTCTTTTGAGCCGTAAGTTTGAACTTTCTGAGCTTCACATAACCGGATTTTTCCAGTTTGAACCTCCCATCCTTGTATAAAACCGCTTTTAAACGCCCTTGTATAAAACCGATGGTTAACGCAGTTTCGAAAATGGCGTTTGACAATGATGTGCGTCGTAAACAGAGAGCTGTTATCGAGTTCTTAACCGCAGAGAAGGAAACAGTTGGAAATATTCACAAACGTCTACAAAATGTTTACGGAGATACTGTTGTTGATCGAAACACAGTTGGACGCTCGTCTAAACGTGTGAGATCATCGGAGAGAGGGAGTGCCAGCCTCGATGATGAGCCACGCAGCGGTCGCCCGGCATCGGATGTGACATCTCACACTGTGCAACGTGGTAATAGCA
>JAJOZX010001277.1:332500-465000 GCA_023014485.1 Bathynomus jamesi | reverse complement strand
ACATTTTTCCCGAGTCTAAAAATGTAGTAATCCAAAAGTGTCAATAGCAAATAAAAAGTAACTAGGTTTAATTGTTTGACGCGTGACGTAATTAATTACATTATAAAGGTTGGCTAAGTTATAAATCTTCAGTCTGTGTTGTAAGATGGTATTTTTGGTAATTGTTACGCTAACCTAACCTAACATGAATATGTTATTACATTATCATTTATATAATTTAGGTCTCGGGGGTACGGGGGCGGAGCCCCCGTAAAGATAACGCATCACAAATTGATCGGTATAGGGTTTTATATTTAAACCTAGTTACTTTTTATATGTTATTGATACTTTTGGATTACTGCATTTTTAGACTCAGAAAAATGTGGGCTTTCAAATGGTATATGTTTTATGAGTGTATGTTTAATATTGAAAAATGGAGCGCTCCTAGAGATTTACCTGCCCTAGTAATTATGTATCATCACGAGACGATGTGCCGCAAGCAAAAATCAGTTTCTTGCACCAAAACAGGTCCGGCGCCAGCCTATTTGGCGCCCTAAGCAGGACTGCAGCTGGCGCCCCCACCCGCCTCCCACTTCACGATTGGGTTTGCCCACAAAGTAATCAAGGTACCATATTGAAGAAACTATTTGCCTTACACTGATCTATTTTAATTTGCTAATACATACATTTATTATAAAATTATAAAATCATTTCACAGTTCAAGAAAGTGTCATGACCAATCAAAACAGCGAGTAAAGCGAGGCATATGTAGTAACAAATCAGAACGCTCAAAAGTGCTAAAATGTGCGTGCAAAAAGGACATATCTACTGTTTTTTTCCAAGCAAGAAGGGCATATGTCACATAAAAACAGTTATTCGCTTATGACGACTCCCGGAACTCATATTAAGCCGTAATAAGCCGAGTCGCTTATTGACGACTCCCGTCTGTGCGCGCAACATTTTTAAATCGCTTATTTACGACTCCCGTCCCTAAAGGGTTAAAGGTAGTGAGAGTGAAAGTTCTATAATGACCCAATAAGATGAATAAGTTAATTATGTAAATATCAGTCAAGCTAAACTGGTGTACATACGTCGTACAACCTTTCATCATTTGTCTATGCTTCTCATTCCTTCATTATTTTTTTCATGTTGTTCTTACATAATAGTATCAGACGTGCACAGGGCGGGAGGCGCTGGCGCCCCCCCGATCTTTGGCGCCCTTAGCATTTACTAACCTCGCCTAATGGAAGCGGCGGCCCTGCACCAAAAGTTAAGGTCACAAACATAGGCGTGCACATTGATGTCGTTCCGATGTAGTTCTTATTATCACCTGTTTTTCTTGTTGAGCATTTGGCAGAAGAACGTGATTAATTATATATTTGTAGTGTGTAAGACTAAAACCCGTTCAGTAACTTTCGAATTTATTAGATTTTAATTGCTTCATGAAAGCTGAGTGAACATTGGTTGATTTTAATTCTTTCGGTACATTGTTCCATAATTCCACCTGTAAATAAAGGTAAGAATTTCTACTACACTGAAGTATAATTTACCTTTGAGATATGTTCACTCTCCATATACTGGTACCTTATTCGATGTTTATGGTGTATTTGATTTTACATGACATTTTCAATTATTATTATCAGGACAAATTTTTTGCAACTGAACATTAAGAAGCACATCTGTTATTGTCATATATCCTCAAATTTTTATATGCGCAGTTGCTTAAATTAACCCTCGTCAGGCACCTTCAATTTACTTGCGTTGTTGGAACCATGGGGTCTATATGACCCCAGGCCTAAAATCTTACAAAATGGTGCTATAAAAAGTCTGTAATGAAACAATCGCACGAATGAAACATTGTATTTGATATTACTGGTCAACAAAGTTTTTGTCACAGAGATATTTTTACTTGAACTATATATAATTTTTTATGTTGATTACAGAAATGAAAACAAAATTTTTTTTATCACCCGCAGTTTTAGAGTGACACACGAATTTACATTACTCAGGATTTGAGTCAGAATAGGAACGGGCGGAGTGTGCCCCTTGCTCCTCCTCTGCTTATAAGTTGCTGCACTTCAGTAGCATGACTGCAAAAGGAGAGAGTGCAGAACAATTGTAATGTTGATCAAATGAGTGCCAGTGCCACTCCACCCCCTTGTTGCAAGGTGCAAAGCCCCCTCCCCTAGTGTCAACCCACAAGGTGCCAAAAAAAGGGGGGAGAGAAACCCCCAGCAAGCTGGGGGGTGTCCACCTAACCTCTTTGGGGGAGAAGTTGGGACGGCCCCACCCTCCAAAGGGGTATACCTAACCTAAGAGAGAGAGAGAGAGGAGGAGAGAGAGAGGAGGAGAGAGAGAGGAGGAGAGAGAGAGGAAGAGACTATCCAGCGTCTGCGAGATGCAGAAGCTTCATGAGAGCTCAGGGTAGCATCACTTGGCTTAGAACTCGAAATCCACCAGTTGGCTTAGAAGACTTAGAAAGTAGGTATATATATATATATATAAAAATATATATAAAACTTTTCAGCTGCCAGATTGCGCTATTCAGATATTCTTGACAGTTGGGTTAGAAACCCGTCAGTCGGCTTAGAAGGCGTAACCAGCCATTTGGTATATATATTATATATATATATATATATATACTGTATATACCCATCTCCCCAGTTATTCCTTAATATCGTTTATATATACAACCAAAAGAAATAAATAAAACACCATTACATTATTCTATTTATTTAGACAAGCTAAGGGAAAATAATTCATGAAATATATAGGAAATAAATATACATTAAAAAATAATATACAACAAAAATACACATTAAACGAAGGATATATATACATTCTTAAATAATAATATTAGTACAGGATAAAACTATATAACCATGTAATATATGTACGAGCAAATAAGCACTTATATATATGTATATATATATATTATATATATATATACAAACACCAAAACTTATATAAAAATAATAATAGTACAGGATAAAACTATATACCCACTTATATATATATATTATATATATATATATATATATTATATTATATATAAGTAGGTATATAGTTTTATCCTGTACTATTATTATTTTTTATATAAGTTTTGGTGTTTTGTATATATATATATATATATATATATATATATATATTCGTTTATATACACATATATATATATATATATATATATATATTATATATATATAATATATATATTATAAACAGCAAACTTATATAAAATCAAATACATACACTTATATTCTACCGCGTTTAACTGAAATACTAAACTCGCATGTGATCGAGTATACAGTTACATCATTGTTGCTTTGTACTATACAATAAATACAATTTAGCATTATTTCACCACTGAAGGTGTGCGGGTGCCTATACTCGATGTAAAGGGCCTTTATATCGTTCAATACTATTTTTGTGCCCACTTTACAATTGGTTGGCAAGTTATCTTTAAACACGGACAGAATACAATCAAAAGCAAGCACAAAGAGGGAGTCGTTAGCCACATCATTATTAAATTCAAGTTTATAAACACTCCTTTCCAATCGAGGGTTTTTTCTTATCGATCCGAGCTTTTCAATCGTGAATTCTTCTTCACAACGCATAGCGGCAGTTGAAATAATCTTCTAAATCATAGCGACAGCACCTCATTATATAAAGATACAACTCTTCAGGATGAACAGTGTAGGCGAGCTCTGCCCTGTACCGCTCAAGTCCTTTGTACCAAAGTTCATGGTATTTCGAAGAGTCTAAACCACTTAAATAAGCATCCAGCTCTAGACCATTCTCGCTTTGTTCATTCCTAAACTCGGTAAACCCGTCGAGCAGAGCGGTGTATGCATATTCAAGAATCATATCAAAATAAACCATATCCGTAACACGTGCGGCTGATATAGGTTTTAGTTTGCGAAAACCAACGATTTCAAAGATTCTGTCGAGGATGACTCGGTTTCGCGTGGGGACAAGAACGTTATTATCAGATGCATTCTTCCACATCAGTCGTATATCAATGCATGGCTGATCGTTATTTATACACAACGTACAACAATGGCATATGAGGGAGTATCACTAATCTGTTCTCTTCTTGTACCTACACCTACAGGTATTTTATAACGATCCTCACCCCACTTCTCAACTATCACGAAGACTCTATTCATCTTCTCGACACTTAAATAAACAACATTACGTTTACCAGAGTTTGCTTATCTACAAGTCGTTTCAAGTACATAGTTAATGGCATCGGTTTTACGTCTAAACACACGCAATGACTTCGTCACGGACACCTCGTATACGGCATTGAGAATGCTGCCCAAAGGAATCTCCATCGTTTTCTATTGTGAGAGTGCACACATAGTCGGGTCAAGCTCTGCGATGACTATAACCAGAGGGTGCGGAGGTGTGGAGGAGTGAGTCATACCAAGCGTTAATGTTTCATGTACGGGTTTGTTCCAGCATGAAAGAATCATGCGAGTACTTGCATCCATTATACCATCTCTCTCTCTCTCTCTCTCTCTCTCTCTCTCTCTCTCTCTCTCTCTCTCTCTCTCTCTCTCTATATATATATATATATTATATATATATATAAGAGTGTCCCAAAACCATGTATACATTTTTAAAAAACTTATAACAGGCGAACCCACTAACAGATTCAGATGATTTTTATTTCTTTTTATAGCCTATAGCCTAATGAGATACAACAGCGAAATTGTTAACAGCCTTGCCTAGCCTAAGGAGATACAAAATCGAAATTAGTAATAGCCTTGCCTGCCTACAGTAAACATGGAAAATGGAAGTGTGCGCTTATCATTTGAGCAACGAAAATGGATACTAAAGTCGTATTTTAAAGTTGAGAAGATATCAAAGGTTCAACAACAGTGGAGAGACAATTTTGGAACTAATCCTCCAACTCGACTTACCATTTCACGTATCTGTGAGAAATTTGAAGTATACGGTACTGTGCATGATGTGTACAAGCAAGCGACTGGGCGTCCAAAGACATCAACAGATGCTAACACTTCTGATGAAGTGCTACAGGTATTCAACCGATCACCAAGAAAATCTGTGAGACAATGTGCTCGTGAAACAGGGAAAAGTAAGACAAGTGTCCACAGAATTCTGAAGAATGCTAAATGGAAATCTTACATCCCGAGATTATTACATGCCTTGAATGAGGATGATCCGGATCGCAGAATCCAGTTTTGCGAATGGTTTCGAGTAAAAAACACAGAAGATGGCCAATTTGCGGACAAAATTGTGTGGTCTGATGAGGCTACATTTAAGTTGAATGGTATAATTAATCGTCATAATTGCACATACTGGTCACAAGAAAATCCACACATTTATGTGGAACGACATGTAAATTTACCGGGTATAACTGTCTGGTGTGGTTTTTTCTTCCAAAGGTTTGGGTGGTCCATTCTTTTTCGATGGTACAGTTACCGGTCATAGCTACCTCAACATGCTTCGGGGAAAAGGTTTTCCTGCAATTCGACAGTTATACGGAGATGAGGACATTTACTTTCAACAAGATGGAGCACCTCCTCATTACCATCAGGATGTCAGGAACTACCTTGATGAAACATTTCATTATCGGTGGATCGGACGACGAGGTAGTATCGAGTATCCACCACGTTCACCAGATTTGAACCCACTTGACTTTTTTTATGGGGTCATTTGAAAAATAAAGTATACAGTAGAAGACCTACATCACTTGAACAACTAAAGAGCACAGTTGAAGAAGCGTGTAGAAATATCCCTACAAACATTTTTGTTGAAGTCTGCCAATCAGTGAATCAAGAGCGCAGTGGTGCATTGATGTCAATGGTCGACATTTCGAACACTTACGTGTTTAAAACAAATTAAACTATCTATTATTTCGATGTTGTATATTTTACCTATAAAAAGAAATAAAAATCATCTGAATCCGTTAGTGGGTTCGCCTGTTATAAGTTTTTTTAAAATGTATACATGGTTTTGGGACACTCTGTATATATATTAGTGGTGGACCGGATATCCGCATCTCCATAATTTTTAACATTCGCATCCGCACTTCTGACTGCGGATGTTATGCGGATATTACCTCTAATAAATTATGCAATTTACAATTAAATTGCATATAAATTAGCTTGTAAGGCCCAGTCATGCACATTTCATGGAAAGTATTAATTATTAATGAACAAACAAATATATAAGCCTCAAAATATAAATACCAGGTAACACAGAAAATTGAATGAAATTTGTTTCATTGAATTTTCTGTGGCTGAAACTCTTGAGAAAGTTATTATTTTTATCATAATGAAAACATTAATATTAATTTTAATTCTTATGCATTGCCTGTCATAATAGTAATATCACGAAATTTGAAAAATTATGTCATATATTCATAATTCTACATTATATTGATAGATTAACTATATATCCGCATCCGCGGATATTGAAATTAAAAATCCGCATCCGCAGATGTTGAAAACTGACATCCGGTCCACCACTAAATATATATATATATATATATATATATAATATTGTGAACGACGCTTTTTAGGAGGTTCAAACTGGAAAAATCCGGTTATGTGAAGGGCAAAAAGTTCAAACTTACGGCCCAAAAGACATTTCAGCCCCATGGCCTATTATTTAGCTAAGAAAAAAAGGATGGGGCAAAATATAATGAGTGCCCCTAGTATTTATTTCTGTATATATATATATATATATAGAGGTCTCACTGAATAATTTAAATAAATTGGCAACGTTCCCCATAGAGTACATAAATTGAGACACGATATCCCAGCCTTTTATTAATAAATCTATATATAACCTTTGGTTAGCTTCCGCCCGAATTGTTCATTCTGACGAAGGTCAAGCTTTTCACTCCACCTTAGACCTACAGCTTAACGTGGAATCCGAACCATGTCCCACCAGCAGCCCAGCGTCTTAAGCACTAGGCCACCCAGGTGCCCATTTATCTACCAACCACTTTTTTTTATTGTGTGGAAGGATGAACAGCTGGGTTTTGCTGCGCGCCGGCTGCCGTCATCGGGTCTCGACCCTGGTGCCGAGGGATTCGTAGTCAGCGACGTTAACCACTACACCAGCGAGGCGCATCCTTTTTATATCCTTTTTATATCCTTTTTATATCCTCTTCTCTGTATGACATTCCAGTTCAGGGGAATAAGAGCCAATGTGTGTTAATTATTTGCTTAGTATCGTGAAACAAAAGATAAATGTCTGAATCGTATCAAGGACTAAAACCAAACGAAATCAAGCAAGTCATATGTTTATATTTGGGATGGCCAATTGGCGGCCTGCGAGACAGTTTTGTCCTGCCTTTGGCTTCCAAATATTTGTCAGAAAATTCCCGACAAATAAATAAATTACAAATATAACTCTTCTTAAAAAGGAAAATGTTAAGACGTTTGCTTCATTTTTCACGAATATACATTTTCTGAGCCATTATTTTTTTTATTTTCTTAATGCTATATTTCACTTGAAATGCGGCCTCCATACAGAAAAAAGGTAGCCCCCGAGCAAAAAGAAGGTCATCCATGCATGTTTAAATCTTTAAAATTGCCTCGGTTAAATTAACTACACAAGCTGAATAATTACTCGGTAATTGCTATTAAAAAAATATTACGAGGTTCCTTCTTTCTTTACTTAAAACATACGAGTACATAAAAGTACTCGTATATGACGTAATCAAGTAAACCATTTAGTTAAGGAATTCTGCCCATTATACATAACTATTATTTCTAAAACCTGACTTTGCACTTATGATATTAGGGGGGGGAACCCCTCCTACGTGAAGGGGTTGATATTTGAAATTCTAGAAACACATATAAAAGCGAACTTTCTCAATAATTTTCGTGGTCGTTTGCACGCAAAACTGAAATGGGTACCGAGTACTTTCACTTATTTTTCTCTACCATTTAAAAAAGTATAAATGCACATAAACGCCTGCAAGATTTGTAAAATTTATTCAGTTTGTTCGCCTGTCAGTTATTCTGGATAAGTTTTAATTAAATATTTTATATATTTCATTTGATAAAGCCTTTTCAGTTAATAGAACTTCACATACATAAATGACATAAATAAAATGAAAATACTGGACAATAAACATTTATATAGTGTTATACGATACAATGTATGTACTAAATAAATGCTTGAATATCATGCAATACAATATCTGTAAATTTGACACGAATGTTCCATTAACTTCAAATGAAGGAAATTATCCAAATAAATATTACTCTTTCTTTCCATGGGAAAGCGGAAACAGAGTAGAGAGACCATAATACTTTTAAATCTTTCTGACAAATGACTTAGACTTTTAAAGCAAAAAAACATTTTAGACACTTCTATACTTTAAAATAAGACAAACGGGCACTACATAAACTGTACACGTACAGTATATATGTGCAGTCTACTTACTGAAGAGCATGTGAGGTAATTTAATCGTTCCTCTTATACATAAGAAAATGCCATCTTCATATAGGTAAAGTGCAAATGGGTTACATAGCGAAACCTGTATAGAGTACGGGTGTAGTTCGTATATAGAATATAAGAACGAGAAAATTATAAATCTACAGTTTGAGTAAAACATCAAGGCCAAAATAATGAACGTACAGTGTTAAATATCAAAGCTGTGTAAATACACGTTACGCAAGCCAAACTCCCTACCGGAACAAGTTATACTCGTATCCCTTAGTTCACTTTAAAGTACTTTCCAGCCCTTTCACATTATATTGATACTCGCCTCTTTCTGATTGTGTTGATTTAACACTTACTGTTCTCAACATCTACTATCTAACCTCACCCAACTTGCTCAACTTAACCAAATTTACTTCGAATTCAAAGAACTAGTAGTATGTGTACATCGAAGTAGAAAGGTTGCCATGGAAACGAGGGAAGAGGGGAAATAAAAGGGTAAAAGAGGGAAAAAGGCAAAATAACAAGATTTTAAGCTCAGCTGTGTAAACTACGGTTAAATGTAAATAAAGGTTTGGTAAGTGCAAACATAAGGCTTACTTAGTAAAACAAAATTAAATATAAAATTAAAAATAAAATTATATGATATATACAGGGTGTCCATAAATGTTTACCCTGAAAACAATATGCTCTCATGTTTTAATGACGAATCTTACATCCGTTTTCTTTTTACAAGTGATCTCGTACACGCATGCAGTTTCTGTGCTGGTGTGTTTCGTCTACCGCATTCGCCGCTAGGAGCGCTGTAGCAGCTCAGTTAAGATGGCGTCTGTGACAGAGAAAGCACAATGTGTTGTTCAGCGAAGGTTCAGAACAAAGTATGGAAAGAACCCACCTGATGTGAGGTTAATTAAGTCGTGGGCGCATGTTGTTCGTGAAACTCTCGACGCAACATTTCCAAATCGATGGATTGGCAGGGACGGGCCAATCCCATGGCCCCCGAGATCACCAGACATTACCCCGCTGGATTTCTTTCTCTGGGGTAATGTTAAGATTTGGTTTATGCAACAGTTGTTCCAGATATCAGGACATTGCGAGAACGCATTACGGATGCAATTGCAACAGTTAACCCACAAATGTTGGAAAATGTGTGGCGTGAGTGTGAATACCGTTTAGACATTTTACGTGCCACTAGGGGTGCACATGTGGAAGATTATTAAGTTCATTAACTATGTATCAAAACTTTGTATGTTTATCTACTTATGATTAAAACTGTTTGAATACGAGTGCTTATTTAAAAGTTATAGCATGCTTTAATCAGGGTAATCATTTATGGACACCCTTTATATATATATATATATATATATTATATATATGGTGGTGCGGGATGATGGTAATGACGGCTGGATGAGTGGGTAATGGGGGAGGAGTGATAAGGAAAAAATAAAAATAAATATAATTTTTTTGTATACGCACATTTTTTGTAATACTAAAAATTTCAAAGTTAATAAATACGAACAAATAAACAAATAATTAAGCCTAAACTGGAAAACAAATATGTGTGTGACGTCATAGTATGAACTATAGGAGCCACTGATAACACGATGACACAATAATATAAATATATGGTAGAGGAAGAAAGAGTTACAAGGAGTTACAAGGAAAAGAGGAAGCCTCTTATTAAACTTTTATTAAGAGGTTCCTCTCATTAAACTGTTAATTTTTTAACTAGTCTAGCAGTAATAAAAAAGCATAAGGCTCTCTCCCTACCCTCCGCTTGCTTCCTGCTAGAGACGTGTAGAGAAAAAGTTTGTAAAAATATCTTGATCCTGGAAAAGCAGCCAATGAAATTTTGCAGGAAAGAGGAGAATATGTAAACTAGCTCTACAATTACGTCATGTACACAGGGATCGTACACTAGATAGCACTGCTGTATAAACTAACCAATAATATACTTGTGCCGATCGCACAACCATGCCCTCACTCGTCACGTGCATTCAGCCAACCAAAAAAAAAAAAAAAATTGTGTTGGCATAAATGCAACTCTAACTCACCTAATCCATGCCATGCATTTAAACGTTTTTGTTATACTGTATTATGCAGTGGTGGATCTAGGATTTTTATTTAGGGGGGACTGGTTGGGCTGGAATGCTGTTCTGAACCCAACCTAAAAAATATGCAACCCAACCCACAAAAACACTCGGTATTAAGTTAAGTATAAGGTTGTAACATATATTCTGCTCGACTTTTTAGTTTAGTCAGAACAAAAATTAAATGACATAATGACAATTAATCATCAATATAATTCCCTTCTTTTTCTATAACCTCTTCCAACCTGTAGAAAAGTTTTTTTATGCCACGTTCGAAGAAATGCCTTGGTTTCGAGTTAAAAGAAGCGATCACTTCGTTTTCGATGGCTTCCCTGGATTGCAACTTTTGTCCATCTAAATGGTGTTGCAGACTTCTGAATAAATGGTACTTTGAAGGTGCGATGTTCGGAGAATAAGGTGGATGAGGCATTTTTTCCCAACCAAATGCCTCCAATTGGGCAGTGGTGATTCGAGCAGTGTGAGGGCGCGCGTTATCCTGGTAGAATAGAACATCTCTGCGATTAATTAATGCAGGACGTTTTTCTTGTAATGCCATCTTCAATCGTTGGAGTTGTTGGCAGTAGACTTCAGCTGTGATTGTTTAGTTATCTGGCAGAAGCTCAAAATGAATAATTCCTTGCATATCCCACCAAACGCACAGCAAAATTTTCTTCGGATGGGGTCCATTCCTTGGCTGAGGTTCAGGCTTTGTTTCACGGCTAAGCCACTGATGTCAACGCTTAATATTGTTATGGAGGACCCATTTTTCATCCCAGTGACGATCCGATTCAAAAACGGTGCCTGCAGTTGCCGAGAATGCAGTGATGTGCAAATATCGATTCGATGTTGAAGATTCGCTTGTGACAAATCATGCGGAACCCATTTTCAACCTTCATTACTTTTCCTAACAGCTTCAAATGACGATGAATGGTCATATGGCTAAAGCCGAGCTGCAGGCCAAGTTCTCTTACAGTTACCGTTGGATTTTCCTCCACTGTTGCTTTCAGCAACTGTTCATCTAACTCATTTGGTCGTCCTGTTCGTTGACAATCTTTCAGACTGAAGTCTCTATTTCTGAACTTCTCAAACCATCTCCTACACATCCATTCGCTCACATCATTTCCATAAACACTTTGAATATTTCTTGCGGATTCACTAGTGTTAGATCCTTTATGGAACTCATACAGCATCACATGTCGAATATGCTCTTTCGTGGGCTCCATGTTTTTTCAATTACTGTAATATCGTAGGGGGTGGCGTTGTAACTGTATGAAAAATACCAGGGAAAATATTCATTAGCCTAATCCTACATTAGCCTAAGTCATTCTGTATCATTCTGTATCGAGATAAAACCTGTCGCCGCGTGTATTTTGCAACATTTCTAAAACTATTTCAAATTATCTTGGTTATTCTATTATCTATCGTCCGTTTTCTAATCGAGCAGAATTTATGTTACAACCTGATATTATTATTACTAATTTATTAGACGAACAGCTAATTTATAAGTCTTTTAATGTTCAACCGAATCCAAAAAACACTTGACAATATAAATAATGAACAGTCAATTTTTAGTTTACTATCCAACCAAACAGAGAAAAAAGAAGAATCTTGTTTGTTAATAAAATAACTAAAATTACATTTACAATTGCCAATTACTGTAAATCTGTGAAATGCTATAAAATTACTGTAAAGGGAATCACTGCAAATTATATTATTCTGATGACGAATGAATTACAAAAAAAATTTGCCGATGGATCGTCCCATCTCATAAAACCAAACAAATTCTGTTCACTAGGGTGGAGTGAAAATATTAAACTGTCTTGCCTCACTAATGATTTGGTGTATTGACCCTCTAGAAGTTCTAAAATGATATTTTCTTTTTAGGACCCTCCAACCGCGCATTTTTGCCGAAAACAAAATGGCGGAAAGTCATATTTTGAAAGACCCCTAGTATAATATCTATCGGTTTTTGAGAGAAGATATCGCGTTATACTGTGCGTTATTTGGTTATAACTATGATAACGAGTAAATATATTCACACAACACAAGCGATACTTACTAATCACCAACTACTTAAGAACACACAGACGCTTATCTAAACATCAGTCTCACTCGAGGTCAATGACATCTTGCATATGGCTGATAAAGGATGGGGGTAGGAGCCGCATGCTGCATATTGTAGCATGAGTGGCTACAAAGACTATTGAGTAATATATGTTTACATTTTAGTTTTAGAGCTTATATATAATTTATTTTAACTAATTCCGTGTTTTGTATTTTTTTCAGATTTTCATAATGTGATATTTCTGTAGAAATTTAACCTCAGATCTAAATATGGCAAAATCTCTACTAACTAGACAGTCGGTGAAGCAACATTTTCTGTTCGGAATTCCAAGTGAATTGCCACATAATGTCTTACCCTCTAATATGCAGGTTGGGAGATATTTTCTTCTACTAAAGGAAGGCTCAGCTGCAAAATTGACAAATAATGATATTCTCGAAACGATAGCAGAAGCATTGGTCGAAGCGTGGAAACGTTCATCAATACCCTCAATGAGTAAAAAATCCATAATTACCAAGCTGAAACGCTTTACCGACAAGGTTACCCAACTCAATCGATCCAAAAGCAGTGCGAAGCTTATTGAATTTTCAAAAAGTCATTGGTAGAACTCTTTGACATTTGTGCCTGTAAATGCAACTTCGTTTCGCACCAAGATTTTGGCTGCCGAAAAAGCGGAAGTAAAGGAAAACATACTATTTGTGTTTGTTCAAAAGAATCAAGAATACCCAAAGAAGAACTGGAATTCCTTGAGGATCAGAGGACTATGTGAAATATGGTGATTGGAGATGTGGATTTTTACCCTTTCAAGATCTATAGCAAAAATAAATGCAAGACAGTTGAAGGAGCAACAAGGAAGTAAGCGAAGAAAAATAATCATGCATGAAGAATTCGAAAAGGTAGTCATTGATGAGGTGCTTTCACCTGATACTAATACTGATCTCGCTAGTATCAAAGAAAGTTCAACAACTGAGTCTGAATATGAATGCTCCAACATTCAAATGAGAGCCTCTTTACCCAATCTCGCCATGGAAGCCGACAGATTTGGTGTTTCAGATAGGGCTGCATCGGCCATTGCTTCAGCTACTTTGGTGGATTTGGGTATCATTACCGAAAAAGACTGACTTTTTTATTGATCGAATAAGGTGAGAAGAGAGAGACAGAAATTGAGAAAAACATTAGAAGTTGAAGCTGTACAAAGAAAAATAAAGATGGTAAATGGTACCAGGATATAATTGTTGAAGAACATTATGTACTATTGAGTGAGCCTGGTGGAGAATACCTTAACCATTTGAGCCCTAAATCTGGGAAAGCAAGTGATGTATCTGAATCGTTGTTTGCTTACTTGAATGAAATGACACTAGACCAGAATCTCCGGGTGATAGGGTGCGACAGTACGAATGTCAATACTGGGTCTAAAGGTGGCATAATCCATTTCATCGAACAGAAGCTGAACCGACCATTGCAATGGAGCATTTGTATGTTACATACAAATGAACTTCCCTTAAGGCATCTGTTTGAGCGATACGATGGGAAAACAACTGGGCCAAGATCATTCAGTGGATCTGTTGGTAATCCTCTTAAAACTTGCCATGAGATGCCTGTGGTAAAGTTTTCCCAATTACGGATGGGGCCGATAGCATCCCAGTTCTCACAGATGAGCTCATAGAAGAGTTAAATAATGATCACCAATACATGTTCAGAATAATTGGGGCCATAACAGAAGGATATGTTGACGGAAGCCAAGAGAAACTCAAGCCTGGTTTCCTTAACAACTCTAGAGAGTTACGTAGCCTTATTCTGTTCATAGTAACAAACTAGGGTCCTAACTGGTTCAATATAAAATTTAAACCGTATGTGCCTGATGGACCCAAACATATCTTTGATGCGATAAAAAGGTTCAACCTGTCATCCCAAGATATACAAAAAATTGTCCAACCTTATATATTACGGAATGCCTATTTTGCTCACTCAGAAAATATTCTTCTATCAATTCTGTCAGATAGTGAGCAAAAGCTGCGCAAAGTTGCAATCGATCGAATAATACAGACAAGAAAGTGTAAGGAAGCCAATACAGGGAAACTCAGAGAAGTTAGAGTACCAGAATTGAACTTTAAAGCATTACATTGGACAGACGTCATCTTCTGGGATAGGATTGATATTAGTGAACCACCTCTCACTTCTAAATTGTGTGATGAAGAATTGCTTGAGTACGAAGCAAAATGTTTCAAAGTTGAGCAATACCCCATTCACACAGAACGTCGAAAGAGCGTGAAGTTGGTTACAGATGCATCAGCATTAGTAATATCACAGGAATCAAGAGACGGATTTATTAGGTCAAGAATAAAAAGTCGCTCTCTGCTTCCCTCACTTGAAACCAAAAAGGATGTGATGCCTCTCCTGAAAAAATAATAATATTTGAGATGAGCGGGTTTTATATCGCATTCAAATGTAATTGATTTACGGCACCCAACCATGTGAGACCAGATACAATTTTATTTCAATACAATGTATGCACAATAGTGTTTTTTAAGTATAGTTTTGCATTATAAAGCGTTTTTCTTCAATTATTTTTTTATAGAAGACTTTGTTTTTATGTTATGAGCATATTTTTATTTGTGGACAACCGGCTGATGGCCATTTTGCTTTTATGTGAAAATGCGAGAGATGGCTTGAGTTACAAACATTAAATGACTGAATACATCATTTTTATGTTCTAATACACCAAAAAACAAGTGAGGCAAATAAATTTGAAATAAAAAGTTGTGTTTCACTCCGCCCAACTGTTCACTTCAGGAGGATCCGCCGATTTTTTTCTTTTTTTGTCACAGCACAGGCACGAGCACTCACGTGCAGGCACAGCACGGGTACACTCTCACGCACCCATAGAAATATATACAGTTATACACATGTACCCAACCTAAAATAATATGCATTAAACATCATATTTACCTCCTGCACGTTTGTCTGCTCAGGAAGAATGTGATTGATTGAGACAGGAAATATCATTGGGAATGCGAAACTTCTTTTTCAACGGGGGGAGGGGCTGAGTAGCATGGGCGCAAAAAGGAAGAGTGCAATTGCAATGTTGCAAGTGTTGATCAATGTTGCAAAGGGGTGGGGGTACACAGTCATATATATATATATATATATATATGGGGTCTAACCAATGGATTATAAAGATTTATATATAGAGATTGTCTCTAGGTCTGGTCTTTCCGGGTACAACAGTTATCAGAAAATTTTTCAAACGAGTAAAATGTCTTGCGAATTAAAAGAACTATGAGGGGATCCTTCCGGGCAACAGTATAAACTGAATGTTTAATGTGTATATATTTAATGAATATTCAAACCAGCGTATTATTTAAAAAAAATTTCACTTTAACCCATTAAACGCCGGACCCCTTTATATTGGTCAGAAATATATTATTTTTATATATGTGATAAATGGCGCCCTAACTAAGGTAATAATAAACAAATCAGAAAAAACTGTTTATTGTTTGAAATACGAACTGGTGACCCATCTGCACCATCAGCAGGTAATGAGAAATTTACGTTTGAAAGCAAATAGTGATATTTATTTTACAAAAACTAAACAAACAAAGAAATAAATATACTAATTATCCTTATATGAACCCGCTCTCTACGAATATAATAACATGGAAAACAAATTTTCAGAGTGACTATTATATTATTGCATAATAAAAATGTAATAGTGGCCATAAAATAAATGAAATTTAAAGAACTGACAGCAGTTACCTAAAAAGTAAGGTATATCTGGTTTTCCGCTAACGATGCAGATCTGCACCAGAGATGTTTATGTTGCAATAATTCACTGATTTTCACGAAACTTCAGGATAACTCCGAGTACAACCTTCCCCAGCACTCTAACCTCAACAACTGACAAGGTCGTTCAACATCTGTGTTAGTATAAAATAGCGCCAAAACGGAAATCAAAACAAAACGTGTGAAATTGCGAATACAAGGATAAAGTTTGGATGATTACTAATAACACTTAAAATTATTTTTCTCTAATTTTTTCCTATCAATATTTAGTGTATATAATGTATTTACATAAATTGAAAAGATTTTCACTAAGAAAATATCTACCGAGTAACAATCAAATTAATTTGGTGTACCATTTCTGCACCATCAGCGCTTAATGGGTTAATATATATATACAGGGTGTTTGAAAACTTTCTGTACAAATTGTAATGGGGGATAGGCAACACCAAGACAAACCCTTTTCGTCTATAAGTGTATGTTCGCTGACGTCACCATTCGGCGCGAGAGGGCGCCGGTGCAATTCACTAAAAGGTGAAGTGGGCTAGACTCGCGCTTGCCGCGGGCATTCTTAAATCGGACGTAGTACGCGTAACATGGAGCGCTTCACGACTGCTGAGATGGCTGACATGCATATGGTGTATGGGGGTGCCAATGGAAACGGAAGAGCTGCTGTGAGGTTGTACCGACAGCGCTTCCCAACAGACGTGTGCCAAACCACCAAACGTTTGCGCATTTGCATCGGCGACTGCGAGAAACTGGAACATTCCATGCAAACATGACACTGGTCGGGAGAGAAACGTGCGCACTCCTGACATGGAAGAAGAATCCTACGGCGATTTGAAGACAATCCAAGCGCAGCACGCGAGGTGTTGCACATATCCTCGGTGTGAACCACGACCTGGTCTGGAGAGTGTTGCACGAGCAGCAGTTACATCCGTTTCATCGTCGAGAGTCCAGGCATTACAACCTCGGGATTACCCTCTTCGTGTGGAATTCGCATGCTGGTTTCTGCAGCAGACAGCGGTGCAGCCTAATTTTCCGGCTTATGTGCTGTTCTCAGATGAGGCCTGTTTCACACGTGGGTGTGTGTTTAACATGCACAATTCTCACGTGTGGGCGCACGCAAATCCACATGCTACACGGGTGCATGCTCATCAAGAACGGTTCGCCGTCAATGTTTGGGCGGGTATCGTCCATGCAAGTTGATTGGGCCGTACCTGCTGCCTGCCCGACTCGACGAGCAGGTTTATCGGATATTTCTTGAAGAAACGTTGCCGGAACTGCTGGAAGATGTTCCCGTGGCTATTCGTAGACGAATGTGGTTTCAACAGGACGGGGCCCCAGCACACTCCAGCAACGATGTGCGGATTATCTGAACGCCACTTTTGGGGACCGATGGATAGGCCGGGGGCCCGTAGCCTGGCCACCGAGATCGCCCGATTTAACATGCCTCGATTTCTTCCTGTGGGGACACATGAAGAACCTCGTGTACGAGACTCCCATTTACTCAGAAGAAGACCTCGTAGCAAGAATCGCTGTCGCCGCTGGAACTGTTCCCTGAAAATGCCGGGAATCTTTCGACGTGTACGTCGGTCAATGCTTCGACGCTGTCGGGCACGCATTGATGCTACCGGTCGCAACTTTGAGCCCTTCTTTAAATAAACATGCCTTCTTTAAATAAACATGTTACGCGTATATACGTCCGGTTTAAGAATGCCCACGCAGCAAGCGCGAGTCTAGCCCACTTCACCTTTTAGCCAATTGCACCGGCGCCCTCTCGCGCGCCGAATGGTGACGTCAGCGGACATACACTTATAGACGAAAAGGGTTTGTCTTGGTGTTGCCTATCCCCCATTACAATTTGTACAGAAATTTTCAAACACCCTGTATATATATATATTATATATAGATATATATATATATATATATATATATATATATATACATATAGATATATATATATATATACACACACACACATATATAGTGTTCGTTTTCCTCCACTTCCTCTCACGTCGCTCTCTCCCTAGCAACCCAGCTGAAAACCTTTTTTTTTCCACTTTTGGGGGGTTTGAGTTCAGACCTTTCAATGTCCACAAACATTTTAATAATGTCTCGCCTGTCCACACTAACAACTTACACCACCTCAATTTCTGTAATAGTTGGCGAACACTATTAAAAGATGATTTGTAGTGTTAATTATATTTGCCTATCATCGCAGTTTACTGTAACATTTATTTGTGTGAATAAAATAAAATTTATATTAGGCATTTGAAAATGAATTTGATTTAAACAGATTAAATACGCCTGAGTGAAATAAAGGTAGTCTAATTCTTATTTACAAGAGACGGTTAGGATCGAAGACAAAAAATAAATAAATATTGACGAACTCTCTCAACGTTTCAATAAAAAAAAATAAGCGATCTTCAAGAGTCAGACAGAGACTAACCATTTATTGTACACGGTTTTACCTAATTAATAATAAACCAAAAACATTTCGCCAGAACCATAGTTACATAAGCATCTCAACTCTGATGCACAAAATTAGTAACATTTGTCAGTATCGGCTATTAAGGGCTGGAAAGGCAAGTAAACTGTATCATTGTCTTTTTATCTGTTCAATAGTTGTTAGTTTTCCCATTTACTTTTAACGTGAATGATTTTAACGAGTTCTGAAAAGAATTCTAAAAGACCAAATGACAGACTTGAAACGGGCATTCATTGACTACAAGACGTTACAATTATACCTTCTTAAGACGTTTGAACTATTAAGTTGAATGGCTACATATATAGAGTGGATCTTTAATGACACCAAATTATTTTTTTCATTAATTCTTTCCTCTTTCTACCCATTCGCCAGGTTTTAATTAATCTTTTTCACTGATCATGACCTATAAACACTGGCTCTCTCTCTCTCTCTCTCTCTCTCTCTCTCTCTCTCTCTCTCTCTATCCCCTCAATACTGAATAGAAGATTTGTCTGTTCCTGACAGAGGCAGGCAAAAAATGTTGGGACTATGAAATTCATGCATTTCCAGTTTCTGGTGTGTGCGTAGGCAGCTGGATATAAGTGAGGTCTCGAGTATGTGATAATTTACAGAAGTAGTGGGTAATTTTGTTTTATGAGATAACACTTTTGGTACCTCTGAACATTAGAAAGATTATATTAAAAAGTCGAAACATTATTAGTACCTTGGATAACCTTTGTTTTCCTCCCACGAAACTGGTCTCCTCTCTCAGCAATGCTAACCACTACACCACCGAGATGCATTGTATATCCGTATAACCATGTATATGTAAAAATGAACAATGAATAACTCCTACATCAATATAACTCTTATATTCATTCATATAATTCTTATGTTCATTCGTATAATTCTTATATTTATATAATCCTTATATTCTTATTCATATATTCATTTTTACATGTCAAGCCCAAAATCGTATCACGCTGACACGAGTTGGGATAAAACTTTGATTTGCTTTCTATTTTATAATTGGTGAATTATTTCTTTGTAAACTACGTAATCAGTTTATGAAAAAAACTATATAGGGCTATGGGTTGATTGCCTGCTACCCTCATCCGTTGGAAATTTCCAGCAAACTTCAGTGGAGAGTTAACGACAAAAGCCCTGTTTTTTCGTTAGAGAGTTATGTATATGTAGGTCTTCAAAGGACCTCTTTGTTTATTTAATTGTTTTCGGGATTTGGACTACCCATATGTGAAGAAAGGAATTGCCTTACCTTATTATTTCGTTGGGCCTCGCTTCTGTTTCGATGTAGGGCCGTGGTCTTCTTCGATGTAGGGCCGTTACGATGGAGCCTACACTGCGAGTTGACACTTTGTAACTAATATAGGCAGTCACTAATTAAACCCTGAAGGAATAGGCCTACCCTTTTTATAGTTATTAGGTTTTATATTATAAGGAATTCACTCAGAACTTTAGGGAAGACAAAAGCACATCTTCCCTGTTTAAAGCGTTCGCTGTAACATAAAGAGCTCCGAGCGAGAGCCGCTATAATATAATCTTCGTATTTTAGTATAAATTGCTGATTTGGCAAAAGTTGTTGATCCATGCCTTGATGTAATCGCATGAGTTAGCAATGGAAAATTTTGATCACGTGAAATAATAAATGTTTCTCGTGGTTATGCAGGCCCGACGCCTACATACGGGCTCTATGTATGTATGGCAATCATTTCATTCCCATTAGGCTATGTCGCCAATCCGAGGCAATTTTGTAGATATTTAATTCAATTAATTAATAATTTATATTTATTTATGAAATAAAGGTATCACATACGATACCATGTTGTAAGCGCGTATAGTTTTTCCATAGTTTGTATAAAACCCCAAATCGTATTACGCTGACACAAGTTTGGATACATTTTTGATTTGCTTTCTATTTTATAATTGGTTAACTATTTCTGTTTAAACAACTTAATCATTTTCGTAGACTTAGCTTAATAATGTAATCTTGTTCATTTTTTGTATACATTCTCTCTTCGTTGTAAAAGATGAAGTCATGTCCTGCTTAACGTTTAATTTTTAATCTTAAGCCTTTCATTTTGGCCCATGTGCATGTTTAATTGTAATTCGTGATGAGAAGGCATATTTCAGTTTCTATTTTTAGTTAACTCTGCAGATCATGATAACATCAGATCTGTCAATATGCGGTTTAAAATGAGAAAAATATGGCTTCCTCTTGCCTAGCAATCTAGGCATGGATACAGCAAAAATATTTGTTTTGTCTTTAAATGTTTTGCAAAATAAATCAGCCTATTGAGAATAAAAAAAAAAAAAAACACATCAGCATTAAATAATAATGATGTAAGGAAAAAATTGGATATAAAAAACCTATAAAATTTCTCCAATGTTCATTCTGACTAGACTGATCTAACTTAGAGGCTGAGCATTACCTGTAATATTTTAGCAGTAAATTACCGTAAGAAAAGGTCTTTATCTTCTCCTACGAGCCTTGCTCTCTTCAGAGAATTTAGTCTTAAATAGAGAAAAATAATTTCCCGATATGTTATAAGAAGAATCGGGGAACCTTTAGAGAATTTAGTAAGCCTCACAGAATCCTCCGATCCACCACAAGAAGAAATCGGAGCGTAGTATAAGAGAAACTTCTGCGATTTCCTATACGGTACCAGAGTAACAAATCTGTTGCTGCCACCTAACCAGAACCCCCGTCAACTTCGAACTGACCAAGGTCATAGACAGAGGGGTTAACAACTGGCGAACTTGCCAGGATTCTTCCAGTCTTCCAGACCCTGGAAATAGAACAACTGACGTCTCTACACTTAGCATTCTTCCGGTCTTCCAGTCTTCCAGACCCTGGAAATAGAGCAACTGACGACGCCCATTCTTCATCCAGGAATAAGTAGCCAGCAAGACATGTCTTCAGGACACGTCTTCAAGGATTTCGCCGTAGGAATCTTGTTAAGTACAGATTTTTTTTAAAATTAATCTCTAAACTTTTGAGAAGTCAGTATTATTAACAGTTAATAATGAGTATCAAGCCAGAATTAACAAGAAACACTGAACATTCACTACAACAGTGATACATTTCTTTTTATTGAAACAGTTATTTTCACTATTATAGTTCGTATAAAATAATTTTATTTTATGTACCAAACATAATATTACCGTACTTTCGCGTACATTCGAGTGAAATGTTGTTTACATTTTTTATTTTTGCTTACAATTTTTTCAAATTATTGAATTGAATTGATTTACAATTATTGTGCAAGTATTGTGTATTATTTGTGTTTTTCTTGGATAGAGAAAGAGGTAGTTTATAGAGATAGTTTATAGAGATACTTGATAAGACTCCAAGTCAGTCGGTTGCATCCAGAGGACAACCGCCCCAGAGGATAATAGATAGCTTAATTCTAAGAGAATCAGTTAGTTCGGATTTCCGAAAGAAATAGGAAGCCCACTCCACTTGATAGCAGTTTCAAGTCAGTCAGTTTCAAGTCAGTCAGTTTCAAGTGCAGTCAGTTTCAAGTGCAGTCAGTTTCAAGTGCAGTCAGTTTCAAGTGCAGTCAGTTTCAAGTGCAGTCAGTTTCAAGTGCAGTCAGTTTCAAGTGCAGTCAGTTTCAAGTGCAGTCAGTTTCAAGTGCAGTCAGTTTAATTCAACCTTCTTTTTTTGTTGTAAGAAGAAGGAAATTAACAGATTTGTCCCTTTTTGCATGCAGTATATGCGTATATAAATATATAGGTGAAATATATATATATATATATATATAGAATATATATATATATATATATATATATATATATTATTGTTGTAACAAAAAAAAAACGGTTTCTGCGTTTCTGCAAAGTATATGGTCAATTTTTTTTTTTTTAATGGGTATGAAATTTTTTTTTATTTGAATTGTCTCGCATTGTTATAACAGAAAACGGAATTTTGGATTGATTTTCATTTTTATAATGGACTCCTAAATTAATTGTACATAACTTGTCGTATATATATATATATATATATATATATATAGTTCCTCCGTGCGTTTGTTTGTTGACTCGTGAAAAGGATTTTTTTCCTTTTTTCTCTCGCTCTTTCGCGTAGGTAAGCAAATTCTTTTTTCTTTCTTGGTTTTCATTGGTAAAGCGTTGATGCGCAAGGTTTCGTCTTTTCTTTTTTTCTGCAGTTACTGTGTTGGTACGCAAATAGTTTTGTCTGTTTTTTTTTGTGCTTTTTCGGTTTAAATTAAAATGAGATCGTACAATTCGATTAATATGTCGAAATCGACAGGCAAGTTTTGCATCTTCGTTTGGGATGACTTTATTAAGTGGTTATTTTAAACCGAAATAGGTAATGTCACGCTTAAGTTTTTTCGTTTCAATTCTGTTGTATATACGGTATTAGGGATAAGTTTTCTTTCTTGTTTTTCTTTGTTTCGCTTCGCCTTCCTCATTTGTAAGTTCATTTTTCTGTCCTTTGTTTTTTTTTTTTTGAAGAAAATGGATAGATATAATTATTTTACGTGTAATATCCCTAAGGTTCCAATATTTGAGGGGAGAGAATACGGTGAAGTAGTACCCCCGTACGTGGACGAATGGTTTGACCCATTAGAGGGATATTATGTTCATTATAATGTTCGCGATGATATCGCGAAGATTTGGATGGTTACGCACTTCTTAGACGATGAAGAGGGTTGCGCAAGGAACGTCTTGCACCCATTCTTGTTGGAAAGTTTTACTACGTGGAACGCTTTTCGGAATTATGCTACTCAAGTGTTCCAACCGGTAGGCTATAGCGACGAAATAAATGCGACTGCGTTAAGGAAGACGGGATGGTCGGAAGCTTTCTGAACCCCGCGCGAAACCATCGATGACGCAGCCGATGAAGTATGTTCGTATGTTTCGGAAACGCCTTCTTGGGCTCACGACATGGTGCTTTTTGACGAGAGCTCACAAATTTTCATGAAAACTTCTGTCAACAACCAAGCGGTTGTGCCTCTTGTTGACGACTGGTTTCAGGCGAATTAGATTAAACAAGACGTACACAAGAAGTTGCTTAAGACGGCTACGGGAAATTTCAATTTGCGTTCTCGCTTGACCTGCATTGATGATGGTTGGGAAGAATACAGTACCGGAGAAATTATTCTTCCTATCGAGTTTGATTCAGTCCCTTATCTGACCCCATTTGTGGTCATATCTGAAGGAGACTGGGACGGAGATTTAATCCTGGGGATGAATTTCTTTATTACGCACGATTTCTATGTGGCCGATAGAGAAGGAGGCCTAATTCGAGGAGATAACCCACCTTTCGAGTATGTGTCACCCTTACTCTTCGCTCTTTTCGACTGAGGGTGAAAGAATTGTTTCAGAGAGCCCGAATGACTCCCTAGAACCAATTCAAAATAAAGAGGAACTGCTATTAGATGGGGAAGATTCTTCATCAATCGTCAATTGTTCCGTTCCAGTTCCGGCGAACGAGGAACTAGAAAGCCAACATACCTTTGGTAATTTTGAGCACGAAGACTCGAATATTTTCACAGTAGACCCCTATGACTCCATCGAGAGTTAGGCAGGAACTTGAAGTTTCCAGAGTTTCGGTTATTCCAAATAAATCTGAAGACGCATCTCCTTTGAGTTCCGGTTCGGTCATTTCGCTTGAATCCCTATTTAAGGAAGATGACTTGATTCTGTTTTCAAAGGTAGAGGATTTTCCACCCAATTCCGAGACTAAGCCTACAGGTGCCGGGAGCGAACCTGAACCTACTCCGCCGTCCGAAGTTGTTCGTGCGGAAAGGCAAGCACGGAACACACTTGTCCATCCAGTTAGTTTGTGTAGCATGCACGATACGCTGGGTGTCCTCAGTACGGCGAGAGAAGTGCCCTATGAAGAGGCTCTCTCAAACCCCACGACGGAAGCGCTCTATGAAGAAACTGTCCCAGACATCACGAGGGAAGTTCTCCATGAGAGGAATTTTCTGAGGGATCCCCCTTCTTCGGCTAATTTACGTGAGGGCACAGAGAACTCGCCTATGTCCCTCGGACTCCAAAGGGAGTGATGCATCTTTGCATCGCTCTACAGGACAACGCTCATTCGATCCTGTAATTTCTAATCGGAAGGTTTGGAAATCGAAAGTTGGCAGTACCATTTCAGACACCTGCCGAAAGTCTTCTCTTTCTCCTATTAAACAGAAGACTTATCTTCCCCCTCTTTTCCATCCCGTCCGATGAAACAGAATACTAATTTTTTTCCTGTCGCCTTGTTGGCCCTTCCCCAGGTCAAACCACGAGTCAAGAACCTCGGCATTGACCATAACCTTCCTTCTCCTCCTCTAAATGTTCCTTTCTACCACCATAAAACAGCTTCTGGGAATACTTATATTCAGAATTCATCGGCTTTCTTCGTTCTTATCATCTTAATCTGTGTTTCAATTCGTTTCTTACCCTTCTCTATCCCTATTATCTCGCAGCCCGATAGGCCACCGCCCTTCAAAGCTATCTCGAAGGTTGGTCCCACTCGTTCAGACTCCTGCCTGTTCCTGAATATTCGATTGGTCACAATCTTCTGGAGCCATCTGCCACTTTGATTTCAGAAGCGGAACTTCTATCACTAAGGTCACTCGCGTAGCTCCAAAAGGACCAAATACACGAAACGAAGAACAGTAATCATAACGTCGGTTTATCCCATTTACAAATTATTTCTTTAACCGTATTTCCAGTTCAGGAGCTACCACCACACATACTCCATATACCCGTTTAGGCGATACCCCTGCATTCATGCCCTACGTACTAATTTATTGAAATACGCTCTAGACGTGGAATGATTGATGGCGGAGGTAATTAGCCACCAACGCGTACATCCAAAAAATTTGAGCAAAGTCCACAGGTAAACCTTTCACTGCACAATACCTTGGAATTTTATACCTTCCAAGCTATAGAGTTTAGTCAATTCCAAAGTCCTAAAAACATTCTCAAACGACCCATATCCGTTCAAAACCTTGCAGAAATCGTATCAATTTCACTTAAGTACTTTTCCAATAGATCATTGAAATTCATTTCTCTCAAATTTTGTTCTCATAAAGTTGATAAAAATCGCGTTTGATTTAAAAGTGTATACACACGGTGAACTTAGACCAGTGTAAAAAGTGGACCTAGACAAATCAAACTTCAAGTGCTCAAGGACACACAAGTGACTGTTAACTAGAAGTGTTCAGTAGTGCATAAGTATCGCTTTTAGTGTAAAATTTAACTGATAAAAAATATAGTGGATTAAGTACGAAGTAGATGTATTTTATTTAACGATTTCTTTTTTTATTGTGGAACATTACATCCAACTACTTCTTTAACTATTCTTTGTCTCCATATAACACTACATTCAACTGCTGTTGTTTGAGAGGATATTCAAACTAACCCCATAGTTCCAACTTTGGGAAGGGAACCATGTGGAGAAGGTTTTCCACAGGAAAAATAGATTTTTGTAAAATTTAACAATATCATTGTTTGTCTAAATTAATGTGTGAATCCTTTTATTCTGTTTGCATAAATTAAAGTATTAATCTTTGAATTTTTAATATTTTATAACGCCTCGATGCCCCAGTGGATCATCTGGCCTCTTTCTTAACCCTAACGACTCCAGTTGCCAAATCTATAATCTTAAACAGAGATTACTAAATTCTAAATGTTCTTTTCGGCTAATATAAATCACATAAAGGAGTTAAGTGTAGAACCAAAATTATATAAATTCCTATGCTAATATCAATGTTAGACAAACTCTGCAACCTTAAGAATCTTGTGTAAACGTGGCACCATGGGAGTTTCTCCAGGGCAAAGTGCAAACACTTTGAGAGGGCAGTCGAAGCATCACCCCTCTTGCGAGTGCGTGTCTCCCCCTTTGGGCAGCCGGTTCAGCTCAGGTCCATGTTTCGTTAATAACTCTCTAAGCAAGTATCATGTTAAGGATTTGATTTTCTAATTACTGTGCATTGTAACTTAACCACCCCGACTTATGTTGTGTATATAAATCTATATTATAAAACACCATTTGTTATCATCTGGTTAGAATTAGTTAGGATGTTATATTATTGTATTAATATCATTCTAGAGGGAAGAGCCCTGTAAAAATGAACAGTGAATAACTCCTACATCCATATAATTCTTATATTCATTCATATAATTCTTATGTTCATTCGTATAATTCTTATATTTATATAATCCTTATATTCTTATTCATATATTCATTTTTACATATCAAGCCCAAAATCGTATCTCGCTGACACGAGTTGGGATAAAACTTTGATTTGCTTTCTATTTTATAATTCGTGAATTATTTCTTTGTAAACTACGTAATCCGTTTCTATAAAACCCAAAAATCGTATAACGCTGACACAAGTTTGGATACATTTTTGATTTGTTTTCTATTTTATAATTGGTTAACTATTTCTGTTTAAACAACTTAATCATTTTCGTAGACTTAGCTTAATAATGTAATCTTGTTCATTTTTTGTATACGTTCTCTCTTCGTTGTAAAAGATGAAGTCATATCCTGCTTAACGTTTAATTTTTAATCTTAAGCCTTTCATTTTGGCCCATGTGCATATTTGATTGTAATTCGTGATGAGAAGGCATATTTCAGTTTCCACTTTTAGTTAACTCGGCAGATCATGATAACATCAGATCTGTCAATATGCGGTTTAAAATGAAAAAAATACGGCTTCCTCTTGCCTAGCAATCTAGGCATTGATACAGCAAAAATATTTGTTTTGTCTTTAAATGTTTTGCAAAATAAATCAGCCTATTGAGAATAAAAAAGAAAAAACACATCCGCATTAAATAATAATGATGTAAGGAAAAAATTGGATATAAAAACCTATAAAATTTCTCCAATGTTCATTCTGACTAGACTGATCTAACTTAGAGGCTGAGCATTACCTGTAACATTTTAGCAGTACATTACCGTAAGAAAAAGTCTTTATCTTCTACGAGCCTTGCTCTCTTCAGAGAACTTAGTCTTAAATAGAGAAAAATAATTTCCCGATACGTTATAAGAAGAATCGGGGAACTTTCAGAGAATTTAGTAAGCCTCACAGAATCCTCCTATCCACCATAAGAAGAAATCGGAGCGTAGTATAAGAGAAACTTCTGCGATTTCCTATACGGTACCAGAGTAACAAATCCGTTGCTGCCACCTAACCAGAACCCCCGTCAACTTCGAACCGACCAAGGTCATAGACGGAGGGGGTTAACATATATATATATGTTCTATGCACGGTCTGTGTGTATCATATATATACATATATATATATACATATATATTAGGCCTGATTGAAAATGGGAAATTTTTTATTTCTTAAAAAGTACACTATGTGAGAAGTTTCATTTTATCATAAAAAAATATTAAAATATCAAGCATGTGCTACCCTGCTACCCCTAACACATACACCCCACCCACTTTTTTACGCTCATATTTGCATATATTTAAATGAGAAAAAATGTTATTTCTTAAAAAGTACACTATGTGAGAAGGTTTTTTATCACTAAGAAAATATAAAAAAATCAAGCATGTGCTACATTAATACCTCTATCACATGCCCCTCCTCCCTTTTTTACCTTCATATTTGCATATGTTTAATGTTGTTATATGTTACATGATAAGTTGTTTGTTTAATGCTTGATATTTTTATGTTTCAGATAAATAGAAATAATTTGCATTTGCTTTAATTATAATTTGAATTATCATAAATTATAAATGATATGTAATTTGATTTTACTTCTGAATATAAACTATGACTACTAGAAGGAAGTCCTCAAATGCAGCCTTTGGATATCCTACGGAATTCCCAGCAGCCATGACTCCTTCAAAAGTTTATGTTGTGAGACACTACCTTTTTGTGCGCCGTCGTGAAGAAGCTAAATCAAAAGGATCAGCAACTGCTAATGATTGTTACAGGGTTGTTGTAAAAGATATTGAAGACATTTGGATGAAATTTTCTTTTCCTACGATTAACACCAAAGGTATCTATCTTAAAGTCAGTCGACTAATAGAAGAAGCCTCAAAATTGAACAAGGTGCCGTTACATCGAAGAAATGAAAGTTTTGCATTAAAAGTAGCTCAGTATGATGAAATGTTTGATATATCTTCTTGTGAATGCTATGATAAGGGAATTGATAGGAAATCTTGCAGGTGTAAGGATAAAATACCAATGGCAGAATGGCAGAATGGGAGTCTTTTGTGAGTCAAAAACAAAGAAAAAATCAATTCGGACCAATTGATCGCATAGGTAGTTCAACAAAGAAGAGATCTTTAGCAAGAGCCCAAGACGCACAAAACCCTCAACTAAAAGCACAAGAAGAAATAACTGAAGCCACCAATGTTTTACCATCGGAATTTATAGAAAATACCGAAGAAGACATGAATGTCGGCTCAGAGAGTCAGGATGTAGATTATGAGGCCGATTTAGAATTGACTGAAGATATTTAGAACCGGCACTCGTATGAAAACCTAGCATTAACAACAGATCGTTATCGTGTAAGTTGTAGAGCTGCAACTGCAAGAGTCAGTGCAGCTTTAAAAGATCTGGGGATCCTTAACCACACCAATATGCTTGACAGAAAGAAATTAGAAAGAGAAAGAAATTGCTTGGGTGAAACAAATACTCGTACTTTTAGGTCTAAATCCGAAAATCTGAAGATGGAGTGCCTTGGATTTGATGGAAGGAAAGATAACACATTAACTAAGAGTGGAAAGATAAAAGAACACTATGTTATTGTGAAAGAACCTGGAAGCATCTATGTAGACCATGTCACACCAGATAATGGAACTGCTCGCTGCATAGCAGAAGAGTTAATAACTATTATTAAAGACTCGAACAGCACAGATACTATCAAAGCTTTACTGTGTGAGTGTGTGATGGTACTCCTGTAAATACAGGAAAAATTGGTGGACCCATAAAACTGGTTGAAATTCATCTTAACAGACCAGTGCAGTGGTTGGTGTGCCTCTTACATTTGAATGAGCTGCCTTTTATGCACGTCTACAACGCCATTGATGGTAAAACAACAGGTCCAAATACTTTTGTGGGTTCAAATGGGAATAAACTGAAAACAGATTTAACAAAATTGGAGGTAGTCAAATATTCTCGCGTAAAGGGAAACATTAAAGAAATTCCAGCAAATGTTGTGAAGGAGATAAGCAGTGATCAAAGATATCTCTATGATATGTCTGGCAGTGCAAACTGGAGACACTTTACAAGATCTGTCCACTCGATCCCCAGGTACCCTTCACCATGCTCGCTGGGTAACTCTAGCCAACAGGGTCCTTCGATTATATATCTCAACGCCAAATTCCGATAAAAACCTTCAAGATATAGTCAAGATTATTACACAGTTCTATGCTCCAGGGTGGTTTTGGATAAAATCTCATCCTAATGCAACTGATGGTGCATATAACTTTTGGCATTTAATGTGCTTGCTTCGAAATTTAGATGAACAGCATAGATCAATCATAGAACCAGTATTAAAGAATAACGCCTAATTTGCCCACCCAGAAAATATACTCATATCAATGGTAATTGACAAGAGACTAGAAATTAGGGAGCAAGCTATTCAGAAAATCATCCTTTCAAGAACAGGATTTTCAGGTACCAGAAACTTTGAGTTGCCTCGAACCCTTAATTTCCAATCTACTGACTACTCCGAGATGATCGAATGGCAAAAAGAGATCATTACTCCTCCACCGCTGCTAAACAATTTTAGCGACGATGAGCTACTACAGGCTCGATATAAGCCACTGCAGATAGCTTCTTTTCCATGCCACAGTCAAAGTGTGGAAAGGGCAGTGAACCTAGTACCAAAGGCATGTCAGGAAAGAATAGGATATGACAACCGTCAAAAGTTTATCTTAAGCTCATTAGAATCAAGCCGAAAACTGCCCAAGTTTAAATGGAAGGCCCAGTGGAATGAGCAAGAAACATATGAAATAACATTTCCTAATGATATTGCAAATTGATGTGATAAGGAACAATGAAAAATTGAATTGAATTTTAGCACATTTATTATGCCTCTAATTTTTACTTCTGAATATATTGTTGTACTTGATTAATTTTCCTAGTTCTGTACATTATTAAATAAAATATACGTTAATAAAGATTTATTTCATCAAAAAACCTGAATGTAGAGTAAGTCTCGTACAAATGGAATATTCTTTAATATAGGTCAAAAAGTGAAAAATTGCACCAGGGGTAGGAGGCTTTAAACAGCGAAAATAATTTATGAGGGGGTTCCTCTGTTCCATTCAAACCCCTCACAATATGTACCTTTTCAATATAAAATTTACACCCGGCCTAATATATATACATATATATATATATATATATATATATATATATATATATATATATATATATATATATATATACAGGGTGTCCGAGAATTATCTGTACAATTTTTGGCTGTTATTAAAAGTCAACCATGAAGTGTAGAAATTCCAGTGTTGTCCCATTTTACAGAGAATCTCATTAAGTTTTTTCTGATACCACGTTTTGACAAGTTTTTTAGAAATGTACGCGGGTGACAGACATTGATGATTTAAAAGCAAGAATCACAGCTGCTATTGAGCGAATTGATGTGGATATGCTGCAGCGTACATGGCAACATTTGGAGTATCGATTGGATGTTTTGCGAATCACTAATGGTGCACATATCGAATGTTTGTAACAACGTTACTTTAATAAAAGAAACTTTTGAAAATACAGATCCTAAATAATCTTGTTTAAGAATTTTACGTGTGTTATCAAGAATTTTATTAAAATATGAAATTGTAGAGATAATGTTCGGACACACTGGAATTTCTAAAAAACTTGTCAAAACTTGGTATCAGAAAAAACTTAATGAGATTTCTGTAAAATGGGACAACACTGGAATTTCTACACTTCATGGTTGACTTTTAATAACAGCCAAAAATTGTACAGATAATTCTCGGACACCCTGTATAATATATACATATATATATATATATATATATATATATATATATATATATATATATATATAATCTATTTTTATATTTCGCAGCACCGAAATCCAAATAAATTTGAATTTAATTGTTACTCCTACTTTTTCTATATCGGATTTTCTTTAGAACTTCCGTTTTCTGAATTCATTTTTTTATTGTGGATTTGTGTGTAACTGACATTCGGGTGAAAGTCCGTTGTAACATAAACAAATTTACATTCATATTATTTTTTATATCGTCAATTAAGTCATACCATAGTTTCAATCCAATGAAAATGGGTGGTTTTTGAAATGAAGATAAGTGAGGTAAAACAAGCTTTGAACTATTTCAGGTCTGATACGAGTGGATTTCTTGATGAATTTCAAAATATCTATTTACCCATTGTAAATAAAAATAAAAAGTGCCAGTTTGATTACATCATTAAGCTTTATTAGGTTTAGTGCTTTAAATAATGCACTAGAGTGATCAAGGAAATCGCCATTAGGTAAATAACCTTATGGCTCTTTTTGGATGACAAAGATACTGTTTAATGCGTTGTTAGCCGAGTTTCCCCAAACAAGGGTGCAGTACGTAATATAAGGAAGAACAAGAGTATGATAAAGAGTCAATAAAACCTGTTTAGGGACTACATTTCTAAGTTTAAACATTATAGCAACTCTCCTTGAAATCTTTTTCGCGATATAGTTTACATGATCACTCCATTGCAAATTCTTATCTAGCATTACACCACGAAATTTTGTTACAGTACACTCCTTTATAGCGATTTCATTAACATTAAGTCGATCAAGATATACATTTCTTTTGTTTGTAAAATCATGGAATTTGTTTTACTGGTATTCAGGAGGAGTTATTGGTGGTCAACCATTTTATTACACTGATGAATTCTGAATTAAATATATTCTTAGCTGAATTAACATCTTTGCAAGAAAAAGACACAGTTGTTTCATCTGTAAACATTATGAAGTTCAGTATATCAGATGGGCGTGGAAGGTCATTTATATACAATAAAAATAACAGTGGACCCAGAACTGGGCCCAGTGACACACCATGTTTGACAAGCGCATTAGTTGAACAATCCTTTTTTATTGATATAAAATGATATCTATTAGACAAATAACTTTTAAACCAATTACTGATTGCTCCTCTAAAGCCATAACATTATAATTTATTAAGTAGAATATTATGATCAAGCACCTTACTCAAATCCATAAATGTTGATATCATTATTTCTTTCTCTTTAGCGGTATTTACAATTTTCATAAGATTTAAAATAGTCACTTCCGTTGTTTTATTATTACGTAAGGCATATTGATTTGGGAATAATAAATTGTAGGATTCTAAATATCGCTGCATTCTACTTTTTACAATTTTTCAAAAACATTGCTGAACACATAATGAACACTCCGGCCTGTAATTTGTTGCTAGTGTAGGATCACCCCTTTAAAAAGGGTTGCTATACAACCAGTTTTTAGCATTAATGGGAATATGCGTTTGGAAATACTTTGATTGATAATTTTACCCAAAGTTACAGATATCTTAACAAGTTTCAATATAGGTACAGGAATGTTATGAATATTATTTTTTGTATTTTTAATTTATCAACAATATTCCGCATCAAAAGAAAATGAATTTAGTGGGCTGGGCGGCATATATTCTAGAGGTGAGTGATCATTATTTAGTAATTGTGGGCGAGCTTATCCACTATTGAAGTAAAATGTATATTTAAATAGTCTGCAATAGAAATATCACGTTATTTCTTTATTATCAACATTTAATTTCTCAATTAAATTTTTCTTAATTTCGCTTCCGAGAAGCCTGTTTATGGTTGTCCAAGTTTTCATGTCTCCTTTATGTTTGGAAAATTGATTGTTATAATAGCAATATTTTGCAGTTTTTATTATTTTAGTTAATTTGTTTCTGTATCGAGTATATTGTACTTTAGGAAATTTGCTTTGTAATTGCAATTTGATTAATTTATCTCTGCTCTTTAATGAAGTGATAATTGCTGGAGTGATACATGGATTTGCGACACTTTTGGTCGAAACTGTTTTTCTCTTTAAAGGAAAGCAAATATTAAAAATATGGAATAAGGTGTCATAGAAACTGAAACATATGATCTGGGTCATTCATAGGCAGGGTTGCCACTCAACTTTTTAAAAAGGTACCAAATCAGACAGACAAAAAGTACCAGAAACTCATAAAAGGTACCAAATTAAAAAAAAATTACATAAAACCTACCTAATTTTATTAAAACCTTGCAGTTTCCTCTTCATCCAACTCTTCATTCACACGACAGTTCCTAATCATCATCTTTGTAAGTAGTTCTTCTGATGGCTGCCATAACTTGCAACTAGCACTGTGCAGCAAATTCTTACTATGTAATAAGTCATTGAGTGTCTGTTTTAAGGCGAGATCTATTTTTTGTTTTGATGTTATTAACTAGTGAGAATATTTTTTCAGCAGCAGCAGACGAATGGGGCAAAGACATGAAATCTAGCATTAATTTGATAGATTAGGAAAACGTGGTTGATCACCACACTTTTCCTTTGAAACAGCGTACCAGTATTTCTCAGGTTCTGTTGTATTTTCACAAGCTGGCATTTCATATAGGTAAAGTTAGTTCCTCCATTCTTTATTGATTTCTTCAAGATCATTTTCTTTAATAATATTAAGGAATTGCAAGAGGTATGATGGAATTGGGCCTTCCTTGACTCACATTTGAAGCATCTAACGCTTCAAGTAATTCTAAATTAGTAAACATATTAGAAGATGATAAACGCCTGAACATTTGTTTTGTTAAGGATACATAAACGTTCAAAGTTTTGAGTTGAAATTCTTCAAGATCTTTTTTGAAATAATAGAAGTGTGTTCCAACAAAATGCTTTCTGTTCTAGCTCCACAATATGTCACCTCAGATAAGATCTACAGATATACAGAAGCTAAGGCTAACAAAGACCCTAAGATCCACTATAAGGTTAGCCCGAGAGAAAGGAAAGAGTAGGGGGTTAAGAGAAGAGAATAAGGGGTTAAGTAAGTAGCAACACCTATCACTCGTGGGTTAACATTCATTCAGAAAAAGAGAAAAAAGACTCACCATCATCATCCGCCGGCCATTGCCGACAAGTCAGAAAAATAGTCGGAGAGAAAAAGAAAGATTACAGAACGGTCCTCTATTCCATAGGGAGTAGAGCCCACTCTGCCGGAAAAAGATGAAAAGAAGTAAAACAAGAACGCTTACAACCATGCAATACATTCTTAACTCAAGAACAACACATTCTTAACTCAAAGCAACACATACTTTCAACTGTTGCAGACCGATCCTCCACTCCATAGGAAGGTAGAGGATGCAGCCCACAAGGCTGTAAAGGCGTGAAAGATGAAAAGAAGTAAATTAAGAACGCATTACAACATATTCTTAACTCAAACACTATCATACTACGCAAACATGCAAACTACAGATATGCAATAAAGAGAGAAGAAAAATAAGTATAAAGAATAACAAAAAGTGGGTTAATTTAATCAACAAACTAAAACTAAGTTCGTGTTAGTCTAATTTTTTTTTTTGCTGGCATATCACACGCTGGCATGTCACAAGCTGGCATTAGACGTAAACAGACTCATCCCCGATTGCGACTACTAGAGCTCCTGTTGCCAATTGTTTTTTTATTTTAAACAACGTTAATATTTTTAAATGTCAATCTAGACGGTTTATAAACACATTAACGCTGGTAGAGTTCACGACGGGCGCGGGAAGATTATTCCATTTATCAATTACTTAAACGTAAAGAAGTTTTAGGCGATATTAGTAATGAAACGTCTGCCACGCAACTTAAATTTGTTATTACAAGTATTGCTATTATCGTAAGTGAACAGTTTGTCAGAATTTACGTTATCGATGTTATTAACGATTTTGAAAACTTCAATAAGCTCTCCCCTTAATCTCCTAGTTTCGAGTGAATGCAAGTCTAACTCTTTAATCCTATATTCATAAGGCTTGTTGCGCAATGACGGAATTAGTTTCGTGGCACGACGCTGAACCCTTTCTAACCTATCAATATCCTCACGCAAATACGGCCTGACTAGGGACTTGTAAAGGGGCAATATAATATCCTTCGATTTAAATTCGAAATTACGCGCTATGAAGCCTAACATCCTATTAGCTTTTGCGCAAGACTCCAGGCACTGGTTCCTAACTTTTGAATCCTTAGATATGCGTACGCCTAAATCTACTTCCTCGTCAACGCTCGCTGACGCTCTATCATCCAGCGTGTACGTGTAATTATTGTTACGAGAACCTATATGCAAAACTTTACATTTGTTTAAGTTAAATTGCATCTGCCACTTATCCGTCCACTCCATAATCCTATTTACATCGTCTTGGAGCCTATTTCTATCGTCCTTGTTAACAACCTTACCGCCTATTTCAGTATCGTCCGCGAATTTTGACACGATACTAGTCAAACCTACATCTATGTCGTTAATGTAAATTACGAATAGCAATGGGCCTAACACTGAACCCTGTGGGACACCGCTACCTACATCTAACCACCCTGATTCACTACCATTAACTACGACCCTCTGTCTCCTAGCACGAAACCATTCTTCTAACCAGTTAGCTACCTGACCGCGTATACCATGCGCTTTGACCTTCGCAATTAGTCTCCTATGCGGAACTGTATCGAACGCCGTTTTAAAATCTAAATAAATAACGTCAGCTGTTCTATGCCTATCGTATTCGCGCACTATTTCGTTATAAAATTCTAACAAATTAGTTAAACAAGACCTATGGCGTCGAAACCCATGCTGACTACTATTAATCAAATCTCTACTTTCTAAGTGATCGATGATACGCTCCCTAACTACGGATTCCAAAAGTTTACCGACAATTGACGTTAAGCGAATGGGCCTATAATTGCTAGCTACTGCGCGGTCGCCTTTTTTAAAAATAGGCGTGACGTTAGCTAATTTGAAGTCTTCAGGAATAATCCCCGTTTCGAGTGACTGATTAAAAATCTTCGTTAAGGGGCCTACGATAACTTCTTTCAAATCTTTCAAATGTCCAGGATAAAAAGCGTCAGGGAGTGGAGCCTTGCTAACTTTTAGCCTATCGATATAATGCGCAATCTCACCCTCGTAAACAGTTATTTCATTCAAAATAGTCTCGCTACTAAATGGAACGATATCGTCCACGTCGGGGACATTATTTACGTCTTCTACGGTAAAAACTGTCGCAAAAAAGTTATTGAAAATACCCGCCATCGCCTGAGCGTCAGAAGCCAAAGCGCCATTAACATCCACTAGAGGGCCTATGTTATATTTTACCGGCTTACGATTATTAACGTACTCAAAAAACTTTTTTGGATTATGTTTACTATCCGCAGCTATAAGTATCTCTAAATTACGCTTGGCATTCCTAACTGATCTTTTAACCTGACGTCTAAGCTCGATATATCTATTAAAGTTAGCTGCCGTGCCATTGCACTTACTAAGTCTATACGCTCTATTACGCTCGTTTATAAACTCTCCTATTTCCCTAGTCCACCACTTCGGCCTACCACGATTTCTAGCGCGCTTGGGCCTACGAGGAATAAACTCCCTTTCAATATTCCTAAAATTTTCTTTAAACGCCACCCAACGCAAATTTGTGTCATTGCCCATAAATAAGTTATCCAGTCCACTACTCTCATCCTATCAGCAAAACTATCAAAATTAGCCCTACGAAAATCAGGGACTTCTATTACGTTACTATCCTGGTGTTTTCTATCAATAACTTAAACCTAAGTATTTGATGATCACTACATCCTAAACTCTCGCCTACTTCTAAACCTTCGACTATATTCTCGCCGTTCGTCATCACCAAATCTAAAATATTGTCACCGCGGGTTGGTTCGGTAACTATCTGTTGTAAAAAGTTATCGTCCATAAAGTCAACAAATCTCAAACCCTCCTCATTACCAGTAAAATTCTCGTAATTAACATTAGGGCAGTTAAAGTCTCCGACAATTATACTATTCCAATTGTCAATAAAATTACCAAGAATTTCCGATTGTCGTTAAAATTATTTTATAACGGAAGAGAATGTATACAAAATATGAACATTGCAAAGCTTAAGCAGGATTCCTTATTAAGCGAAATCTAAAAAAATGATTGAGATTTTAAAAAACAACAGGTCACCAATTATTTAGCAAAGTAGAACGCAAATCAAAAATTTTATCCAAACTCGCTTTGGGCGATTTTGGTCCTTATGTAAAAATGAATACACACACGTACATACATATGAGTATAGGCATTATATAAAGTTAAATATATAAGAATATACAGGATTATATAAATACATGAACCATATAACACATGAATTTTTAAAATGGATACTTTTTCTTAAAATGGATACAAGAACTATATAAATGAATACAAGATTTACAGGGCTCTCCCTCTAGAATGATATTAATATAATAATGTAACATCCTAACTAATGCTAACTAGATGATAACTATGGGTTTTATAATACAGATTTATATATACAACATAAGTCGGATGGTTAAGTCTAGTTCACGTCGTCTGGGTACGCACTCTTGATCATGCATAAATAGTTTCATGTTCCGTGTCACTTGGTTTTCTTTGTTCCCAGAATGATCTTTTCACCACAAATATACCGAGGATAATAGCACGTACAATAATGATACTAACGGCAGATGTTGAGAAAATGGTTACCGGTTGTAGTATTTGTTAGAGGTTATTTTGGTTATCATCCGAAATTTTAAACCGGCTCAATTGATCATTCCATTCAGGGGCATGCAGTTCGGGTAGGATGGTTACAGGTTTTATGGAGAGATTTAAGATCTCTATGACGGGTTTAAATTTAATTTGCGACGGGAATGGGTATGAGTTATTAAGGGTAACCTTGTACGGGTTGTATATTTGGAGGGCTTTTGAACGCAAGGAGCAACCAATTGGTAGCCGAATAACCATAGGGATTGTGATGAGGGAATAATTCGATGGACACTCGAGAGTAGCGGCAGTCCTGTTCGCGAAAGAAACCCAGATGTCTGGTCCAATTCGTAGTTGGATGGTTTTAGGGGAATGAAATTTTTTAAATGAACATACCGGGGCATGCCGGTCACGAATTAAGTCGATAAAGCAAGACCTAGTAGTTTGGAAGAATAACTGGTTTGAGTGGAGGGCAGACGAGTTGTTTATTTGGTTGCGGGAAGGCAATGCCGGACGTCGCTATCTGACATCATAGAATAAGCTGACAGATCTTTGGTGAGGAAAAGGTAAGGTGGTACGGTGGGTAAATACAATCGATAGACATTAGTTGTTTTGGTAGGGTGTTGGGAAAGGATGAAATTTATATACGTCATAAGTGAGGACATCGAAAAATGGTATAATTATGAGGTATGTGTAGGGGCGTGATCCATGTACAGACCAGGTGTATTCTAGAAATTGGGGGTAATTAGTGTGGTTGAGTGGGAATATGGGTGATAATTTTAATTGTGACTGGGCGGTGTGAATCAAGGACTGAAGTATTTCCCATGGTATTAGGGTGAAAAGAGTGATTTTTCCATGGGCTATCTGGGTTGCACGCAAAACCTTGGAATGAATCGTAGTTATTCGTTGTAAGTGTTAACCCCCCCCTTATGGCCCTTTGTCGGTTCGGATTCGAAGGGGGTTCTAATTAGGGAGGCTGCAACGGATGCTTCTTCTTTATACTTTTCTATAATTCTTTTCGGTCGCCTTAGGGGGTCGACACTCTGTTAATTCTTTTCTTTCTGCTTATTAATTCTTCTCTTTTTATAATTATCGACTTTTCTGACTAAGTTCTGAAGCGAGCACGGCTCGAAGGAAAAAGATAAAAACTTCTTAAAGTGTAGTTTACTTCTTAAAAATATACAGGTACTTCTCTGAATTTACAGGGGTAGAGGTTCGACCTCTTTCGACCATGGCTCAGGCCGGAATCTAAAATACTTAAGTTAAGGAGGCAAGGGGCCTCTGCCCCCCTCCTAATGAGGTGCTAATATCAAGTACAAATGATGAAGATTAATCTAGAAGTGCCTTAAATGAAGTTCTATATTGAAGTGTTAATCTTAAGATGTCTAATCTTGAAGTGTCGTAAATGAAGATGGTACATGCATAATATAATCTAATGTTTGGGGGAGACAATCGAAGGTTAAGTTTCCCCCCTTTTTAAACACATGATTTCAACTAAAAAGAATAAAAAAAATAAAAAAATAAAAAAACAGTAGTATCGCCGATTCGACAATATTATTTCGTATTAGCACATAAGCACAATTTTGAGTACATGACTGAGTACGTATTAATTTTGGTTCATTACAATTATGGATTACAACTACCAATTAATTCATATTCACTTATTATTGTTTTAATTACAATTCCATTAAAGTATATTCTTACATTATAAATTAAATCATTACATTTAATTAGTTTCACTGAAGTACATTACAAGTTATTGTTCATTACAGTTTTATTAAAGTACATTACATCAATTACATTATATTAAAGGATTACATTTAATTACAATTTTAGCAAATTGTTAATTGACATATCTACTACTGAAATAATATGTTATAATGTTATAAATTCGAATCAAAGCGAAAGGAGACCTTTTTTATCTTAGAAGCGCTCACTTCTGCCAGTTAGCGGAATTTCGATCGCTTACCTAAGCATTCATGAATATCTTGAGGGGTGAACGCACTTTTTTAAAAACAATACGAGAACGTATTTTTGCGTTTTAGAACGAACTGCGAAAGTTTAGTTTTGCGTTTCATAGATTGACACGAGTAAAAATAGACTGATAAGTTGATAGGGCATAAGTAGACAATAGGTAGATGAATGAATATGGTTGAATAATAATATTTATACTACATAACATATAAATAATGACTTCTATAGGGTGTACAGTTTTTATTATGATGATATATAAATTTTCATACATTGAATGCTAGAGATATGATGAAGGGAAATTAATGACGGGAAAATGTGACGTCATAGTTATTGAATTTGTACGTAGAGTACGAATCATTGTTAGGAAGATTTACAAGAACGAATTAGAGACACAGAGTGGGAACGTAAAGAGAATAAAGTTATTTGTGACGTCATAGTGTATAAGTCATTATTACAAATCGAAATTTTACCAAAAACTCGCTTCTGCGATTTTGGCTTCTCATGTAAAAATGGACATTCGAACATAAAACTATTGTTCATTGTTCACTTTTTACATAAGTATTTATCGATTAGGGTTACTTGTAGGTTAATTATCTCTATTAATTCTAGATATCTTTTGTGTTGTTTGTATTGAGCTAACATGGATTCAAGGTATGTGAATCTGTCCGAAAGGGAGTGGAGGAAGCGATTGTTTTCGTGTAGTGACCTAATAGTTTGTTCTAACATGTGTCCATTATACTGTCGATTTCGCGCGAAGAGATTCAATTTGAATTCGATTCTTTTAATATCTTCTTCGGTTGCTAATCCGTATAAACCTTTGAACAGTTTCCCTCCTATATCTATCAGTCCCCGTTTATTTCTTTGGTTAAAGTTTTCTGAGTTTTTAGTTTCAGTTTGTATCCATGGTAAGGCTAATATTTCTGATAGGGCGCGTGCTGTAGTTTGAATATTTTCGAGGGTATTTTCTAACAGAACGCGACTAATCTGATCTTTTCCTTGGAAATAATTCTGGACTTTACTTTCAAACGTTTTTAATTGGGTTTGTATCTGAAGGAGATTGATTTTAATTTTAGCAGGGGGTTGCAAATTTATATAAAGGTCTGCCTGCCCTTTCAAAATTTACCTTCTGCAAGTTTTTCTATAACAACTCCGGTAGAAATTTTAATGCTAGGGCTACAAGAGTAAATAATTTGGAAAATTATAAGGGGGACAATTTTATTCATTTCTACGCCTTAGGTTATACGGAGCTGGGGGTAGTTGTGTGGATACTTGTGTTTGTGGGCGAAGGGGTCGGCCTCGTTTTGGTGGCAATGGGGGTCGACCGTTGAGCTCGGATTCTGAGCGGGTTCGTTTCTTACGTGAAGGTTCTAGTTCACGTGGGTGATGCATTTGCGGGCGGTATGTAGGGTCCGTGCGTCGATCATCAATCGGTGAGGGTGGTGACAGAGGAGATGGTGGAGTGGAGGAGATGGTGGAGTCCACTGAGTGATCCTCTCGAAGGGGTTTCTCCAGGTCTGGGTCCGATGGGACGCTTGGCTCTGGGGCCTCCTCTTGTTCAGAGGTTGCTTCGAGCACTGGTGGTATTACGAGGTACCAATCTTCGTCATGGGTAGCGGTTCCCGCGGTGACTACTTCAGTTATTTTACCCCTGCCCGATTTGTTAATATCTTGACCTTTTGAAGGATAGGCGGCTCGAACGCCTGGCAGCTGTTTTTTGGGAAGGTGTTGTTCGGAAGCTATCTTCAAATTGTCAGCGTGAATGATCTTTAGTTTGGAATGATCCCGGAGGTCGAGGATTTCATAACGATTTTTTCCGAGGTTTTTCATAATCCTATATGGGCCATCCCATTTTGGGTATAATTTGTGATGAGCACCTGGCGGTTTCACGCTCTTCAGATAACATCGCATACCGACGATTATAGTCCGTTGACGGGGATGACGCCTATGTTGCTCTTGCTCCATCTGTTGGTTTTGTTGGTCGAGGGCATAGCAGATTATGTCAAAAATCTTGAAAGATCGTTCAGCTAGTTGCTGATTTGCTTCTGCCATTTCGGAAGATGTTAGAACTGCCGGGTCGGTTTGGTCGGGCAAATCAAAAGGTAGACGCTTGTCGTAGTGATAGAGGACGAAATGAGGGGTGTCCCCGATGGACACATTATAGCCATTGTTGATGGCTGTTTGTACCATGGGAAGGGAATCATCCCATGTACGGGAGGATGCATCGACAACGTGGCGCAGGGCTTCCAGGATCTTTCGATTGTGCCTTTCCACTAAGCCGTTTGCCTGCGGATGGTATGCCACAATGTGGGTATTTTTAATTTTACACATGTTACAGAGTGACTCGAACAGTTTGGAAGTGAAACTAAGAGCGTTATCCGAGATTAGGATGGAAGGAGTAGTATGATTTTGGATGACACGATCCACTAGGGCTCTTGCCACAGTTTCCGAGGTCTGGTCTGGAATGGCGGCTACTTCGCTGTAACGCGAGAAGTGGTCCGTAAACACAGTGATGTACTGATTTCCCTTTGATGTTTTGGGAAATGGTCCCAGTATATCCATTCCAGTTCTTTGCCAGGGCCTTTGGCATACTGGATATTTATGCATCGGAGCTGTGGATGCAGAATTCAGAGAGCATTATAACGTCAAAATTACAACGGCTAGAAAAATAATGGGAATCATCTGGAGGAGCTTCCGCAGTAGAAAAGCAAACATCATGCTCAAATTATGGAAGAGTCTTGTCCTACTAATAATTGAGTATTGTTCAGTACTCACAAGCCCATACAGAAAACGAGATATTGCGAACATTGAAGCTATGCAAAGGATTTTTACATCTAAGATAGAGGAAACGGATGGTGAAGACTACTAGTCTCGACTACAATCACTGAAACTCTACTCTCTCGAAAGAAGGCGCGACCGCTCTGTCCTTAACCTTAGAAATGAAATAGAAACAAACTGGAATGAGAGAAGAGGCAGATTTTGTACGGTCCCAGCTGCGGTGGGACAAAGGGCCATGAAAACGAGGATGGAAAATACCCTCAGAATAAGAGGCCCAAAGCTTTTCACTGTCCTACCAAAGGAAGTGAGGAATCTCCAGCACACTGACCTGAATAACTTCAAGAACCAGTTGGACAGATTCCTCTGCAAAGTCCCTGACCAGCCATGTGTGGCTAGTTACGAGGGCAGGAGGAGATCAGATAGCAATTCCCTCTTTCACCAAATCCAGCAAATGAGGCGGGATGCTGCTGAGGGGTCGACCGTAGGTCGATCCTGAACCGTCGTTCAAACTCACCCAAAGTACACATATATATATAATATATATATATATATATATAATATATATATATATATATATATATATATATATATATATACATTATAACTGCAAACACGCAGTATAATTAACGTAAAGAACGACGCTTTGTATAGGAGAATTATCCGCCCCTTTGGGGCATTGGTTTCTGCGCGCATGTAGAGGAATTACGACATTTGATTGAGTGAGGCCCGTGGTGTAATGGTTATCATATCTGACCGGCAATCGGAAGATCCCGGGTTCGTTTCACGGGTGGTTACCTAATTTTTTCATTTGTTTCGTTCTTTCGCTCTCATCTTGCGCGGAAAATTCTCCTATACAAAGCGTCGTTCTTTACGTTATATATAATATACATATATATATACAGGGTGGGCCGTAAGTTTCCATACATAGGAAAAATAAATTTTTTTTATGGACAACCATTTTATTTATATAATATGCTCTACATGGTTGCCATTGTTTTGAAAACACATTCAATACGTGTTCCCCACTGTTGATGAACACGCATTAGCACAGTTGACGTTATGCTTGTAATGGCGTTGGTGATACGTTCCTTTAGATGATTTATGTCTCGTATCTTTTCCTGATACACCATGGCCTTCAAGTGCCCCCAAAGATAGAAATCAAGGGGGGTGAGATCTGGGGATCTGGGAGGCCACTCCACAGGACCACGCCGACCAATCCAAGCATCCGGAAACTGCTGATCCAAATACCGACGCACGTGAAGACCATAATGAGGTGGAGCTCCATCTTGCTGGAAGTAAACTGGGGAGTTACCTTCCTCGTTTAGCAGGGATGGGAAAATCTCTTCTTGCAACATGTTAAGATACCTTTCGGCATTAAGATTTCCACTGACAAAAATTGGTCCAATAATTCTGTCACCCCATATCCCGGCCCACACCATCACTTTACCGGCACCTTGCATCTTCGTCGGACTCAGCCAGTTAGGGTTAGCATTACTCCAATAACGTATGTTTTGCCGATTAACCTCTCCATTGACGTAAAAATTTGCTTCATCAGTAAACAAGATCTTACGTCAAACGCATATTCTTAGGGTATCTGAAACATAAAAACAAAAACGTTTAATTTTTCCTATGTATGGAAACTTACGGCCCACCTTGTATATATATATATATATATATTAAATAATTATTATTCCCATTTTACGTCATGCATATATATTAAATAAGCCAAGTATGTATTATTTCTGTTTTTACAACTGTTGTATATACATATTTTAATTCAACTTTACTGCCTGTATTATTATTTCTATTTAATGATATATATATATATATATATATATATATATATATATATACGGGTGTACATAAAGTCAGGATCTATTTTTGTGAAGCACTTGGAAATTATATGGAATTCAATCATAAAATGATACAGTGGTAACATTTATTAAATAATTAAGAGTAGGATTCGACGTGACGCCCATCAGTATCCCTGCACAGCTCAAATCGTTCCGCAGCATTTCTAAACACATTCTGGAGCATTTGCGGGGTTATGTTATCTGCAGCAGTTCGTATACGTGTACGTAAGTTTTCAAGACTCGTAATCTTCGTCTGATAGACGTGCTATTTGATAAAGCCCCATGCAAAGAAATCTAAAGGGGTTAAATCTGGTGATCTCGCTGGCGAAGGTCTGTTGCTTCCGCGTCCGATCCAGCGATTTGGAAAACGTCCATTTAGATAATCCTGAACAATTTTGGCATAGTGACAAGGAGCACTTTAGGGGAGTCTCTTTCCCAATTTTGGACGAAATCATTCGGTCTTTCATCTGCCCAAATTCGACAGTTATGGCGATTTACTTTTCCACACGTATGGAAAGTGGCTTCATCACTAAAGAGAATGTTGTCCATTAAATTATCACTCCAGATTTGTTCTACGAGATCAGCACACACAGCACTTCGTCGAGGGAAATCTTCCTCATGTAAATCATGTAAAACCTGCAAATGATAGCTTTTCTTCTGCAAATTAACTTTCAGAATTTTGTGCACAGATGACGTCGGGAGGCCGAGTCTGTGTGATGCAGCACGAACGGACGTACGTGGTTCCTCAGTGATAATTCCGCGTACTGCATTCACGGTAAGATCTGACATACACGGTCGTCCTGAACTTGCTTCATCATTTACAGATCCCGTTCGTTTAAATTGTTCACCAATTTTCGTATCTTGTCTATTGGCCCCGGCTTATGAAATCTCCTTCTAAACTTCTCTCTGATGTCATTGTATTTCTTTCCCTCGATTCGCCAAATTACTATTGCCACACGCTCTTCTGTATTCATTCTAAGGGCTTCTGAAAAGAAAAATAGAAAAAAATAATTATTTCACAAAAATAGATCCTGACTTTATGTACACCCTGTATATTAAACAGAGTATGTAGATGTGTTTCATTTCAGCCTTTACACGATGTATATGTAATGTTTGAATGTGTGTGTGTTTGAGCGTTCAGACAAAACCGTTCCCCGCCCCTGCTTACCTCCCTTCTTCCCCTTTTCTGCATACCATCCTCCCACTTGGCACTGTGCCAGTGCCTTGCGGTGTTGCACGGCTTTGCCGTTGCAACAGTCAATATTGATCATATTGCATTGCAATTGCATTGCACTGGGGATTTTTGCCAACATACTATTGAGGAGAGTGGCTTCCCAAAATAATTTAATTGGCTATTCGGAAGTTTTGACCCCCGAGAATTTCCATCCATTAGAAACACAAATAAAAATTTAAAAAGTAAAAGAAGTCTATCATTTGAGAACGCCCAGTGCTCTGATATCAGACCAGCGCCTCCTACTACATTTACGATCAAACATGAAACTTACTATCCCCAACTCCATCCCAACCAAATCCCCTTATAACCCCCTCTGTAGGTTTATTCGGAGGTTTTGACTCCCGAGCGTTCTCACAATGACAACACCCAGTGCTCTGTAATCAGACCTGACCAGCGCCTCCTACTACATTTACATTTTTTGAGGGAGGTCACTGCTTCTATCTCAATAACCTATATTAACTAAAAATCACATCCCCAATTTACACGCCATTTAATGTAAATTGATGCTACTAAAATACCTGTTCAACCTGTTCTTAAACATATTAACTGAAGTGCTTGCCACGACCCCAACGGGTAGTCTATTCCACCTCTCGACTATCTTATAGGTGAAAAATCCCAACGTTAGTCTCAAAAGTTTCAACCTTAATTTTATAACCATTATTTCTCGTTATGCTCCGATCTTCAAAGTTAAATAATTCTCATAATTTACATTATCAAAACGATTTAAATTTTTAAACACCTGAATTAATTCATCTCTCAAACGCTGAGTTTCAAGCGGAGATAAGTTCAGCTCTTTGAGTTTATCTTCGTATGGTTTACCAGGTAAAGTTGGAATAAGCTTTGTTGCGCGGCGCTGAGTCCTTTCTATCATTTCTATATCCTTCTTCATATAGGGCGACCAAAGCTGAACAGCATATTCTAAATGAGGCCTAACAAGCGACTTGGGTAAAGGCAAAAGAATATCGTTAGATTTATATTAAAAATTACAAGAAATAGAACCCAATACTCTACTAGTTTTACTGCTCGCAACTCAGCAGAATTATTTTGAGAACTTTAAATCCTTAGCAACAATGACACCTAAATCTTTTTCCTCAGAGGTTTCATTTAACACACTATTTCCCTACACTGTAGTGTAGTTAAACTTACTCTTGTGGTAATCTATATGCATGCCTTTACATTTATCTACGTTAAATTCAGACTTGGGCAGTAGCGTCGTAGTAGCGACGTTACTAACGACGTTACTTTTTTAGTAACGTCAGTAGAAACGACACTACTTTTCAAATTTGGTAACGCTTTTGGTAACGTCGTTAAATTTTTAGTCAAAACAGCGCGTTACTTGTTACTCGTTACTTTTTCAATTTGGTAAAATTATACAATATACTTAAAAGTATAAAATAACTAACAGCAATCAGTAGAATATCTAGTTACAACAATAACAACTGTTTTATTATTTCACCTAAATTGATATGCTACTTATTAGTTATTTTAGTCATTTGTAGTTCTTTTTCTTTTATTGCGTTAGTCATATGTTGCTCTTACTGTGAATATTAAAAAGCAAAAATTAAGGTAGTTATTTTCATTGCTATTCACCAACCTCACAGTGTATAATTTGTGTTTTTTTGTCTTGAGTTCAATGCTTATAGTTCAGTTTGGTATACATATATATAATAATAATAATACTCGGATAACATACGATGTACATGTATTATATACAGAATACAGGTATATATTTGAAAAATAACGAGTCGTTATGCGTTACATTTTAAATAAGTAATGTTTCTGGGTAACGACACTACTTTTTTTAGCAAGTAACGGCGAAAGTAACGTCACTACTTTTTTCCAGTAACGTGCCTAGCACTGATTAAATTTCATTTGCGAATTATTAGATCACTCTATTAAATTATTAAGATCGCGCTGTAGATTCTCTTTATCTAGTAAACTAATTACTTTACTCACAATTTTAGTATCGTCGGCAAATTTTGAAATTTTACTCACTAAGTTCTCATCAAGATCGTTAACGTATATTATGAAAACGACTGGTCCCAAAACGGACCCTTGCGGAACATCGCTGTTTACATTAGCCCGCCCTGACTCATTCACATTAATTATTAGCCCCTGTTTCCTATCAGTTAACCAATTAATTATCTATCCAATTAAGAACGTGACCCTTTATTCCGTGAGCTTTAAGTTTTTCTAACAATCGTTTATGCGAAATTTTATGAAACGCCTTTTGGAAATCTAAATATATTATATCTCTACTACAATCATAAATACCGATGACTTCATAAAAAATTCCAATAAATTTGTTAAACAAGATTTATTAATATGAAACCCATGTTGGTTTTGTTTTACAAGATTATTGCTTTCAAGATGCTGGACTATACGATCTCTAATACCTGTTTCTAAAAGCTTTCCAATTATAGAAGTAAGACTCATAGGCCTATAGTTTCCCGCCTGTTGTTTGTCCCCTTTTTGAAAGATAGGAGTGACATTAGCAATTTAAAATTCAAGGGAACAACACCCTGCGATAAAGATTTATTAAATATTTGAACTAAAGGAGCAAGTATTTCATTCTCTAACACTTTTAGGTGCTTTGGGTAAAAATGGTTTGGACCTGGCGATTTGTTTTTTTAATTTATCTTTATAGTGAGAAATCTTTTCAGTTTAAATAGTTTCATCAATAAGCCATGAAAAAGTCCCATTTATATCACTAAGCAGTAAGCATATTACTAGCCTCCGAAATAAAAGTAGAATCCTCAACTGTTAAAACTAATATAAAATAATATTTGAACTATACTGCTATCTCCCATAATTACTAATTAAATTAGCACCAGAGTCTACCAGTGGCCCGATAGTGTCCTCAAGGGATTTCTATTTCTTACGAAATCGTAAATTTTTTATGATTTTCTTTACATTCACGAGTTACTTGAATTTCGAAATTGCGATAGCAGATCCAATTAAACGCTTAACACTTCTATGTAAATCTATTCAAGCTGCGCATGGCCAGTAGCGCCCGCCCGCAGACACTTGGTTTCCTGTAAGCAGATATATATGAAATGCACAGAAATAAAAATCAGTTATCATTATCAACAAAAATTAGTGTTACCACTTACCACCTCTACCAAAAATTTTTGGATTTTTACCGAAATTATGAGTTAATACGAAAAATCAGAAATTCTTTGATAAAATATAAGATTCTATCAAAATTATAAAACAATATTGAAAATGTACCAAAAATATATGCTAATGATACCATCTAATGATATTTACACTGTTGAATGTATATACACTCACTTATACAGCCTTGTTTGAATCTAAAATTTATGTATTTTTGCTATTATAGGTGCAAATAAAGTAAGCGACATCAAATTATTTACCCACAAAATTTTTTTTTCTCGAAATTTTTTACACTGGTGAAACAACTTTATATTTACATGCAAGAGCTGCCATTTTTTTTTATATCAACTTGTTATCTATGTGTTAGTGTGCTTTCATTGCTTTTGTTTAACTTACAACAGTATAAATACTCGAGGTTACCTATACCAGGGGTGGCAAACCTTTTTACAGTCGCGTGCCAAAAAAATATGTAAATCATAAAGAAAAAATTCGCGTGCCCACCAAAGATTATATTAGACCAAATTATAAACATTAAGTCTATTATTGGTACTTACGTATTAACGGGGGGCCACCACATATATATTATATATATATATAATATATATATATAACTTATATATTATATATATATACATATACACACACACACTGATGATTGGTTAGGTTAAGTTGTAATATTTTCGTTAGTTTAAAATTTCGGTACTTTTGCATTATCCTCCCAACACTAATTTTTTTATAACGGCTAACGCCTGCGGCGGGCTGTTTTTACCGTAACCTAACCTAACCTAACCAACCTAACCTAACCTAACCTAATACCAACACTAATTTTTTTTATAATGGAAGGAAAATAAAGTACCATAACCAAAACCAAACCAACATTATATAAAAAAATTAGTGTTGGGAGGATAATGCAAAAGAACCAAAATTTCTAATACATCATATTTTTTTAATAGCAATATTTTTTAAAATATTTACAATGATTTATATTTCAAATATTTACAATGATTAATACATGTTACACATTAGGAACATTTGTTTCTGGAGGCCAAAAATTTTTAATAGCATTAAGAATGGAATTGAATGGATCGTGATCATGTACCAACTGTCGCCACATAAAATGAGCAAGATATGACTCTAGGTGATGGCGTGCAGTGCCTCGATGCTTTTTATTTTTCCACTTAGCTGATTCCCAGAGCCTTTCGATTTCTTGTGTATGAGTACCAGTTTCCGGGTTGACGAAATTGTACTTATGGTTAACTTGAAAGTGTTGAAATCCTGACTCTGCTAGATGTTCCGATATGTATGACGGCCATGAGTCTGAGTAAATTATCGAAAATATTACAATTTAGCCTAACCAATCATCAATATGTGGTGGCCTCCCGTTAATACGTAAGTACCCTATTATTTTATACTCATTTTTTGGATAACAATTTCTATGCTTAGGCGTGTCAGGCAAATTTGATCGCGTGCCATAGGTTCGCCACCACTGACCTATACAGTAAGGTGTTATCTTAATTTTAATTTTATTATTCTTAAACATCTATAAATTACCATTATTATAATATATATATATATATACAGGGTGAGTCAAAAGTAGCGCCCGATTTCTGTTTTTTGCAATTGCAATTGTGCATCGATCACGAGGAAGGGCACTTTGAAAATTGCAAGTAAAACAGCTTGGTACAGTTCCGTAATAATTTTCCCCCGAATAAATGGTTAGATAAACATGTCATTCACTTATTTCTACCTTCTTGTACACTGTAATACAAATGGCAAACAAACAATCAACTGACAGAAATCGGGCGCTACTTTTGACTCACCCTGTATATATATATTATATATATATATATAATATACACACACTAGCCTATACAGTATATATATATATCCAGATAACGTAGTGGAAGTACCCCCCCTGTCAGAAAATCCTGTGAGCGCTCTGCGCACGGTCCATTTTATAAATTTTGTAGGCTACGTTTCTATCTGCGATTGCTTTTCCTATGTTTCTATTCCACCACTTAGGCTGCACATTTAATTCAACTCTTTTAACTCTCGTAGGTACATAGCGCTCGTTTAAATTTATGAATGTATTCTTGAAATAAAATTATCCCACATGCTGAGAACACAATCTACTGCTAACAGTTCATCCCAATTTATTAAAGTTAATGAAACTCTAAAGTTATCGGAATTTGCTCTCATAAACTCAGGCACCATGAAGTTATTTAATGCTACAGAAGTTTTAACACTAACCGAAAAGCGTATCATACTATGATCGCTATTGCATAAACTTTCTCTGACGTCTATATTCTGAACTAAATTATCATTTATCGTTAAAACCAAGTCAAAACATTATAATCACGGATCGGTTCTCATACATTTTGAAAAAGAAAATTGGTATTTTGTAAAAAATCTATTAAACGTAAACTCACAACTTCGCTGTTTAAGGTGATGAAATTAATATTTGAGCACTTATTCCTGATGCCTAACTATGCTGCTTAAAATATTCTACATCTCAACATCTAATTCTACACCTTGTGAAGGAGGTCTATATTCAACCCCAAAATTAAAGATTAACCCATTAAGGACCAAATTCCGAAATAATTATATCTAACTGGTCACTGGCATTAACCGTCTTTTGACCTGGGCGGTGATTTTCTGTACAATATTAGAGTACACCCCCTCCCATTTTACCACCTCTGTCCTTGTTAAAAGGTTTATAACCTTTAATATGGTATTCACCTATAAAGTCCCTATCTGCACTTTTAACTCACGTTTTACTTACTGCCATAATGTCGTAATTTTCAATGTTAAACGTATTCCTTGCGTTTCTCGCATTTAAAAAACACTACTTTTGAACTATTTTTTGTGTAACTGTTTGTTCCTCGTTTCCCGATAGGTTTCCCTGAGGCTGACGAATTACATTCCCCAAGCGAGAAAGGACTATATCATTTTGCTTAAGTTTTAAATAAATCTTACTCACTCTTTGGTTAGTCAATCTCCTGAACCGCGAATTACCTATTTCATTCGAATGAACTCCATCTTGAATGAACAAATCCGCCGAGTTAAATTCCGACCAAAAGTTAACAAATTTTACTCCTTCAAGGACGCACATCGCTTCTAATTTAGTACTGAAGTAAATACTTTATTTGACAATCTATTACTTTCATAAATTCTCGGGAGAACCCCAGAAATCAGTACATTATTCGACTTAGCTTTCAAAGATTTAATGGAACTTCGATATTTAGCTAACAAATCTTCTGTCCTACTTGTGAAATTATATACATCGTTCCCTCCAACGTGTGAAATTAACAGCAAATTTGCAATTTCTAACTTTAAATTCTTTACTTCCTATTCAATTTTATCCATTTTAGCGCCTAACACGCAAATTCTTTTTCATTTAACTCTATTTTTTAAATAAAATTCTTTATCCATATGTTGAACAGTGGTTGAACTTACCAACACCGTTTCATTTTTATTTTCTATCGATTCTAGTAAACTAAATGGATTTTGACAATCTAGCTGAAAACTTGACGATACTTTTGGCTTAACACTCTTTCCAATTAATGTAAAATTATCAACAGTTGAACTACTTCTATTCGAATTAATGTTAATGACAATCCTATCAGCCTTCGTGTCAATTTTCTGTACGCTCTCTTCAACTTGTTTGAGCTGATCGTAAAATTTTTTCTGCGGAATTCATAGAATTATTAAGTTCAACTCCTTTTAAATTATTTCCAACATTTGAAACTTTTTTATTAAGTACACAAAGCCTGTTTTGCACATCAACATTCATTTTTTTAATTAAGTTATCTTGAAACTTTAAGTTGAATTCTTTCGTAAAATTCTTAGAAATTTCAGGTTAATATTCCGCAGAACACATCACCTAAACCTTAGAAAAAGAACAACATATTCAGAATCCTTGTAAATTATCATGCTTCATGTTTCATACAGTATGCTGTGCAAATGAATAGTAATAACATAAAAAATTAATATTTGATATGTTATCTAATCAAAAGGTGCTGGTTAAGTGTGTGGTCTACCAACGATTCGGCGGTCTACCTTTTAATTATAGCTTCTTATCTTTGTTTACTAATTGTTTGTTTACATCCCACTGTCAATCGCCTTGACGATTGGTTAGGTTTAGTCATGATATTTTCGTTAGTTTTAACGAAAATAGCATGATTAAACCTAACCAATCGTAGGTAGACCGCACACTTAAGAAGCACCAATCAAAATTATTAGCTGAAATTGCCAGCAAATAATTGTTTCTTTGTTTCTGTGTTTCTGTGACCATGATCTGTGCTGGTTGTGAAGTAAACTTTGAAGATTTAATTCCTTTTGTTGCCTTAGACGAAGATAAAGCTTGGGATTTTATTAGGCTGACCATTCGTACCGTTTTGAACGGGACAGTACCGTGTTTTTTATGAGTTCTGTATGGGTTCTGTCACTGAAGAATAATTGTAAGCTCAATATGTTTATGTACTTACTTTTTCATGAATACAGAATATTACATAACCCCCGTCCCTTTCTTGCCATCCCAATGTCCCGTTTTTGTCTCAAGGAAATATGGTCAGCCTAGATTTTATTCATATCACGGTGTGATATTATTAAAAACTCGTTTATGTCTGAGCTGTGGAAAAAAAAGAGTGTAATTATAGAAAAGATCGAAATATTTTCTATTGTAATAGACAATATACTGACCGTAAGAGTAAGAGCGTAAAAAAGTGTAATTTTATAGGTTAGGTTACAATAAAGAAAATGAAATTACATACCAGAAAATATTTATTTGATGTATTCTGAGGCGTTTTAACAGAATTTGCTATACATTTTTTGTGAAACTGAGCAGCTTTCGAGATATACATTTCTTCGAAAAATAATTATTTATCTCAAAACCTGCTTAACTGCACCAAAAACGGATAGCAGTACATCAGAAAATTATTATCTGGTATGTAATTTCGGGTGTGTTCTGCAGAATATTTACCAAATTTCATTCTTTAACTCCTGAAATTTTTCATCAATATAGGACTTTAAATTACCAAATTTGCAAACATTATCCTCGGCTTAGTGTATCTCTAGTATACTGAAACAAGCACACCGCGTACGTGTATTTTGTAAATGGCATTTTTACTATCAACTAAGAAATAAATATTTATCCCACTATTTCAGAACTTGATATTAAACACCAAATAATGGAAAGATTCGGTGTTATATATACACGATCTCAATAAACAGTCTATAAAATGTTTTCAAGAGAAGCTATAGCATGTCTTAGCAATGAGGTGGCTGGCAGCGGAGAGAGAGAGAGAGAGAGAGAGTTACAAGGAAAAGTAGTATAGAGTTACAAGGAGTTACAAGGAAAAGAAGTACCTCAAAAGGGCCTTGCGGCCCATACCGAGGAGGTATCGATGGCAACGGATGCCAGGGAAAATTTTCTACACACTCAAATAGTGTGCAAGATTTGGTCTAACCTTTTCTTGAAATGATCCACAGAGGAACTGTTCACAACTTCTGAAGGTAAACTGTTCCACGTGTCACGGATCTTATACGTAAAGTAATTCCCACACACACTAGTCCTAAACCATTTCAAATCCAACTTCCAACCATTGTTGCGAGTTGAGTTATCATTTAAACTAAACATGCTTCTAAAATCGACATCGTTGAACCCGCGTAAGAGCTTGAAAACCTCGATGAGTTGACCGCGCAGCCTCCGAGTTTCCAGCGAAAACAAGTGCAGGGCGCGTAAGCGTCGATTGTAGCCCATATGCCTAAAGGAAGGGATTAACTTTGTGGCCCTCGCCTGCACTCTCTCCAGCCTCTCAATATCTTTCCTGAAGGTGGGCGACCAGAACTGCATAGCATGCTCCAGGTGCGGCCGAACCAGGGAATTGTGCAGAGAGAGCACAATCTCCTTGTTCCGAAACTGAAATTGCATCCTGATATAACCCAACAGCTTCTTGGCTTTCTTTTCCACCTCTACGCACTGTTTCGTAAACTTAAGGTCGCTGCTAATTAGCACACCCAAGTCCTTTTCCAAATCAGTCGCCTCGATATTACTCCCCAACATCGAGTAGTCCGACTTGGGATTGGCGTAGCCAATGTGCATCACCTTGCATTTACCCAAGTTAAACGGCATTTGCCATTTTTCGGACGACTCTCCTATCCTACCTAGGTCCACACGCAGTTGCTCAATCGCTTCGGGCGTCCCAACATTGGCCCCAAGCTTGGTGTCATCAGCGAATTTGGCGATCCGACTGACGATGCCACCGTCGATATCATTTATGTAAATGATAAACAACAGTGGCCCCAAAACGGAACCCTGAGGAACCCCACTAGTGACCGAGGCCCAACCCGAACTAGCCCCTTTAATTACAACCCTCTGCCGCCTATTCTTCAGCCAGTTTTCAATCCACCTACCTACTTCCCCACCGATACCCAGCGCGCGGACTTTCGCCATTACCCGGCGGTGAGGTACCTTATCAAAGGCTTTCTGAAAGTCGATATAAAGTATATCAATCGCCCTACTCTTATCATACTCACCCAACATGACGTGGAAAAACTCGAGCAAGTTGATGAGACACGACCTATGCCGTCTAAACCCATGTTGGGTAGTCCCCAAGCAGCTTGTAGGAATCCAAATGGTCAACGATCCTATCCGCTATTATCCCCTCTAATAATTTACCTACAACTGAAGTGAGACTAATGGGACGATAGTTCCCTGGATTTTCGTGATTCCCTTTCTTAAAGATAGAGGTCACGTTGGCTTTCCTCCAGTCACCAGGCACCTGGCCCGTCTCCAACGATTTGTTGAATAGCCAGATGGGGAGCCACCTGGTCGCGCACCTCCCGCAACACTCTGGGGATAAACTGGTCTGGCCCAGGAGCCTTAAACGCGTTTAGTTTGTCTATTCTATCGGCAACGACTGTCGCGGTACATCGAACACTATCCAGGCCAGCACCTTCGTGCCTAACGCCTGGCTCGGGGATGACGCGGGTGTCCTCCCTGGTGAACACTCCCACAAAGTACTCATTCAACACATTAGCGATGTCCGCGTCGGAGGTCCGCAGAACGCCGCTTCGCTTCTAATGGGCTTTCTACTATTAACATAACTGAAGAACTCCTTAGGGTTCCCCTTGCAGAGGCTTGCCACCCGTAGTTCTTCGTTACGTTTCGCTAGCCTAACCTTCGCCTTAACTTCCCTACATAGGCGGACATACGCTTCAGTGTTCTCATGGGAATGATTGGCCTTCGCCCTCCTATACGTTACTTTCCTATTTTGGATAGCCGAAGCGATGTCACGACTGAACCACTTAGGCTGCGTTGAAGCAGGGGTGACCGGTTTTGAGGGTATGGCAGCACACTGCAGCACCATAAACTCGTCCCGGAATGCACTCCACACTCCCTCAACATCGCCGCCGACCTCTAACCCCATCTCACCTACGCTATCCCAGAGGCTAACAAAGTCCGCCCGCCGTAGATCGAGCTTACTGCCTCTCGAGTTACTACGCTTCACCCGAGGGACACACACACGGAACCTAATCAGACCGTGAACACTCCCGCCCAACGATTCGTCAACAGTGAGGCCAGTGACGAGGTTGTCTTCGGTCGTGAATACTAAGTCTAGAACGCTTTCGCCTCGTGTAGGCTCATTGACCCACTGAGTGAGGAAGTTCTCATCAGCAAAGTCAACTAGCCTCCTCCCTCAGTATCAGCAGTCCTGTCTTCCCACTTTATGCCGCGACAGTTGAAGTTCTCCTAAAACTACACATACCCTATCCCCTAGCAGGCTACGGAGTTCGGTGTACAGGGCTGTATCCTCCTCGAGGAGGAGATGCGGAGGTCTGTACACCAAGATTAATCTATAGTTCGTCCCTCCCACGTTCAGATCGACGCCAAGCAGCTCCCGTTCCGACCGGAACTGCAGTCAACCGTACTCAACGTGTCCCTGACGTATATTAGTACCCCACCCCCTTTCCCACGGGTGCGGTCTTTGCGAAACATTCTATACCCGGGAATTTCGAACACCCCAACGAGAGAGAGAGAGAAAGAGAGAGAGAGAATCCATCCCATTGCCTAAAACTTATGCTTAATGCTTATGCTTAATGGTTATGTGAGAGAAAGAAAAATGAAGTGATCGATTCTACACTCCAATTGCTTTGCTATAAGTTGGTTCAATTTGGGTCAAGAAGAATGGGATACAGTGAAAGAATAAAGAATATGACTTGACTTGACTTAAGTCCCGTCCAGCTGCTGTTGTGTTGGGTCCTTTTGACGGCGTCTGTACCTCTCCCATGTGCTCCTGTCTCTCGCCGCTGTCGCCAGCTCTCTCCAGCTCTTCTCGTCATTATCTTGTTTGAAGCTTTTCAGCCATGATGTTCTTGGGCGTCCTCTCGATCTTGTTCCTCCTTCTCTTGCGAATAAACATCGTTTTGGAATTCTGTATTCCCTCATTCTTTGCTCATGACCGTACCATCTTCTCTGAATATCTTTTACTTTTTCTTCTGCTGTTATTTTCACGTTAGTCCTATTCCTTATTTCCACGTTGGTGATTCTGTCTATCTATCTCACGTTACATATCCTTCTTAAGCAATACATCTCAAATGCATTAATTTTCCTTCTCTCCTTTACCCTTAAAATCCAGCTCTCTGCGCCGTATAATACGGTTGGGAGCACAATTGTTTCATAGAGTCTAACTTTCAGTTCAGTTGTAATTTGATTGTCCTTCCATAATTTGCCTAGTTTGTTCATTACTCCATATCCAAGTTTTAATCTCTCTGTTACTGTTCTGTATGTATCGTTATCTTTAGTGAAGTAAGCTCCTAGATATTTAAATGCACTCACTTGCTCGATTTGCCCTGCTTCCAGTTCCAATCTTACTTCCTCCTCCCTTCTTCCTATTTTCATTACTTCCTATTTTCATTACTGCTTTCAGGAGCAGATTGAAGAGGTGGGGGGAGGGGGTGGACAGAGGACAACCCTGAATTACACCCCTCTCTGTTGCAAACGGTTCTGTTATTATGCCTCCTTTCTTTACCGTTGCGTTTGTCTTTGCATATAACCTTTGGATCAGTGTTACTATGCTTTTCTCGAATCTTCCTCGCTTTAATACCTGCATCAAACCCTCCCTCCACATCGAGTCAAAGGCTTGTTTAAAATCTATGAATACATAGACGGTGTCCTTGCCATGTTCCCCTCTCTTCTCAGCTATTTGTCTGATTGAGAATATCTGATCAGCAGTTCCTCTGTTTTTCCTAAACCCTGCGTGTTCTTCTGAAAGAAGCTCCTCCTCTCTAGGGTTTATTCTATGTTGTAGGGTATAAATGATTATACAGTTATACACATGTTTAGTTTTAAGAGAGATTTCTTGAGGGGAGATATGTTACAGCTAGTAGTATGGGCGCAAAAGGAGAACGTGCCATGCAATTGAAAATGTTGATAAATGTTGCAAGAGTGCCGAACCCCCCTTGGCACCAGTGCCAGTGCCAGCCCCCCTTGTCGCAAGGCACTCCAAAAGGGGGAGGGGGAATGTTGAAAGAGCAACAAGGGGTTATGCAACTTGGAGGCGGAGTTATCCCGCAAGAGAAAGGAGAAGGAGAGAAAGGAAAAGAGGTGTTGCTTGACAGGAGCCAAGCGCATATTAAGACTTCAGCCGAGCGGACGTTGTCTTATAGGTCCCTAATCAGCCAATTGGCTTAATCAGCCAGTGCCTCCAGGCACTGTCAGCAGCCAGTTGGCACAGTGTATACTTCGTTTTGGCACGTACACACCCGTCTATACGCCCATAAAATATTACGCACACACGATTATATGCGTCGGGCTCGAGACCAGGTGGCGGCGCGTCCTTCCACGGTTGGTAGCCAGTGTAACCTAATGATCCGCGTTAAACTGTGGGTCTAAGGTGGAGTGTAAACATCCTTTCACGAATGGTGGATAAATTTGTAACCAGTCTCCCTCTCGCCCTCTCTCTCCATCTCGCCTTCTCGCTCTCTCCCTCCCTCTTTCTCTCTCTCGCTCTCTCTCTCCTTCCCTTTCGCTCTCTCCCTCTCGCGCGCGCTCTTTTATATATATATATATAACACACACACATCCCCGTTAAAAAGTAAGTCCAGGGTGGGGTGAAAAGATTGACAGTCGTCAGAATGAACAATTTGGGCAGAAGCAATCGAAAGGTTAACCAAAGAAAGCCTATATATGTACAGTAGGGTGGAGCGAAAAATACTTTTTTTCTAGTATGAAGTTCTAATAGTGATTAGAAGTTGCATTTAGTGGACGAAATATGCCTGCCAAAATATGAGTTCATTTGTTTAAAATGTTCAGCTGCCACCAGGGGGCTAAAGTTAACACAATTTTGTGTAAAAAGGGAAAAAATGCTTCTATTTTAGGTTTGTCAAACTATTATAAAATTTTATCTTAGAATTATCTAATAGATTGATTAAGATTCTTAAATGATAGGAATTCGTTTTGTAAAAATGCCTTTTCATATGCTTAATATCTTCAGCTGGCACAAGAGAGCTGACGTTAACACAATTTAGAGTAACTGAGTCATGTTGAGACTACACTGAATGTTGTGGGGGAGGGTTGTGGGGGAGGGTTGTGGGGGAGGGTTTTGGTGTGAAGGAATTTCTTTCTGTGAGTCATTTGAACAGTGTGTTAACACTTGTCTTCTTAGGTAGTAGGCCTAGTCGCTCAGTTGATCGGAGAGTTTTGAATATGATCGGAATATTATAAAACTTTATTTAAAGTGATTTATATAGAGATAATATTGATTTTATTATAAAATGCTTGTTATAATGTATTATATAATTTTAGTTTATTATATAATATATTATATATTTATATAATATATTATATAACTTATAAAATATATTATATATATTAATTATATAATGTTTTGATGTTACAGGATATTTTGTGATTGTGAATTTTTCTTAAAAATATTATGGCATCAAATACTAAATATAAACATTTCACTAGAGAAACATATGAAGTGTGCCATATTTGAAGTACTTGTGAGATGAGTGATATGCAACTACCAACTTATAACTGCATTATGAAAGATTACCTGTTCACAAAACATTTAGTGAAGGAGCAGATGAATAACAAGGAGCCTTCATTTTCTGAAATAGCAGAGGCAGTTTCCAAAAAGGTAGAAAATATTTGGAAGAAGGCCTCTTTGCCAATAGTTTCACATACACGCGTTTTACAGATGATGCGAGTGTACCATGATAAATACAGGTCCTTATTAAAGCCATACAAGTCACGCAAGGATCAGCCTAAGTACAAAAATCAGCTTGAAGAATTTGAAAACTCTTCAAAATGCACTTCGTTTGACATCTGCACCTGCAAATGTAAGGAGTTTAGGAGATGCTCATGTGAAAAGAGTAAGAAAGTCCCTCCAAAAGAGCAGGATTTTTTAAATGACCACGAACACGCAGAATAATGGTGATAGGAAGCATTGACATAGCACACACAAGACGATTACAAGCAAGAGAACATCGAAGGAAATGAAAAAGCACGTCTGGAATCCTCACAAACAACTAGTGCTGCTATAACCAATACGTCCAACTTACAAATCGAAACAGAGACAAGTGAACTTCAACAACTAGAGAGATATCTGAAGATAATGAGGAAGATACAACCTCGACTCAATATGTAATATCAGAACAACAGATGCGTGAGCCACTGCCTTCATTAGCAATTACTTGTGATAGATTTAAAATGTCGGACAGAGCTGGGGCTGCTATTGCTTCTGCAGTATTGGCAGATCTTAAAATTGTTACTCCCGAAGACAAAGGGATATTATAGACAGAAGTAAGCTAAGACGTGAAAGACACAAAAACAGAGAAAGGAACTACAACAGATAGGAGAGCCAAAAACCATGCGGGGATTATACTTTGATGGCAGAAAGGATAAAACAATGATTCAAGTCCAGGAGAGTGATGGCTCTAACCACCAAAGAACCAAAACGCGAAGAGCATATCAGCATAATATCTGAACACACTCTCGTACTTTGCACATGTGACACCTTCCAGTGGCAAAGCTAAATACATTTGCACAGCGCTAGTGAATTGCTTGAAAGAAAGGAAGTTGATATAGGGAACATCGTTGCAGTTGGCTGTGATTCGACAGTGGTTAACACTGGTAGTATTGGAGGCACAATAAGATTACTGGAAGAAGCCTTTAATAAGCCATTGCAGTGCTGATATGCCTTTTACACCTTAATGAACTTCCATTACGCCATCTGTTTCATCACTTGGATGGTACCACTACTGGACCAAGAGCATTTTCAGGAGAAATTGGCCGAGCACTTTCAGACTGTGAAAAGCTTCCCATAGTTAACTTCAAACCCATTGAAATTCAAGAGGACATGTGTGAAGTTGATGTAGATGACATAAGTACTGACCAGAAATACCTTCTGAAATTCACAAGGCTATATCAAGTGGAACATTCTCAAAGAGTCTTAGTCATAAGAGTCCAGGCAATATATCACATTCAAGGTGGCTCACCACAGCAAACAGGACTCTGCGGTTATATGCAAGCACAGAGAATCCTTCAGGCAATTTACAAGAATTAGCTACTTTCATTGTTAGGGTATACGCACCAATGTGGTTTCAGATAAAGCGTAAACCATTATGCCAATATGGTGCTAAACATAGTGGCATATGATTGCAAGAAGCCGGATCTCCGTAAAGAGCTTAGGAGAGTACATGACTCAGTCATTCAGCGAAATGCATATTACGCAAATCAGAAAACATTCTCATTGCAATGATAGCTGATGAAAGGGAGCATGTGCGTCAGTTGGGATTTAGGCGTATCATAAAAGCAAGGGCATGCATTCAAGAAAGAGATGTTATCAGGTATTTTAAGGTGCCAGAAATAAATTTTTATGCCAAAGACTATACAGATCTCATTATGTGGCAAGATTTTCAGATAGCAGAACCACCGATAACCAAAGGAGTTTCTCTTGATGATATTGAATCATGCATTAAACATGGTACTACTCTTCATTCAGAATTATTTCAGTTTCCATGTCATACACAAGCCGTAGAGAGATGCGTGAAGCTCGTTACAGACGCTGCTGGATCAGTCTGCGGACCTACAAACAGAGACGGTTGGATTCGTGCTACATTAGAATCAAGGAAAAACAGCCAAAATTTGACACAAGAGCAAATTACTAAATAGTCTTCAGCAAGAACCCTTTCTAGAGGGAGGTTGGTTGGGGAAAGGGTGGTAACTCCGCTAAGGCACGAAATAACGTTCTTAACTCTCTCAAGCCAGTATAAAGGAGGAGAGACATCCTAATTTATTACTGTTCCCTTTTTCAAGTAAATACAGAATCATACTTAATTGTCATTTTTAAGTTAACTTCAGCCCTCTTGTGGCAGCTGAAGATATTAAGCATATGAAAAGGCATTTTTACAAAACGAATTCTTATCATTTAAGAATCTTAATCAAACTATTAGATAATTCTAAGATAAAATTTTATAATAGTTTGATAAACCTGAAATAGAAGCATTTTTTTTCCTTTTTACCCAAAATTGTGTTAACTTTAGCCCCCTGGTGGCAGCTGAAAATATTAAACAAATGAACTCATATTTTGGCAAGTATATATCGTCCACGAAATGCAACTTTTAATCACTATTAGAACTTCATACTAGAAAAAAAGTATTTTTCGCTCCACCCTAATGTACAGTTCCGGAAAAAAGTTCATTTAAAAAATTTTGAAAACTATAAAAAATTAGTACAAGAAGTGTGCGCAAAATTTATAGTTATCTAACACGTCAAATTGCTTTAATTCACAATAATTCCATTTATTACGTAACTCAAACAAATCTCTAGGATTTATCGTACATTTATGCCTGATTTCTGAATATACAGGAAGCGGAATAAGACAGTTTACCGGGAATAACAGAATCATCTTGTGAAAAATAATATTTATCATTTACTACAGAAATTACTAATTAGTACAAGAAGAGTTAAAAAATGCAAAAAAATTCACCTTTTTCTAGGTGAAGATCAAAATATGAAAATAAAAACCCACTCTAATAGACAGAGTTTATTTCCACAACAGTTTCGATGCCCACTGGCATCCTCCTCGGGTGGATACAGAAAAACGAATGAACCAAAACAAGAATGGGATCTAACCTAGGTGCGAATTTCTTAACGGTCGGTCCCTGGACTGTTTTTCCCTCTGTTTTGGTTCATTCGTTTTTCTGTATCCACCCGAGGAGGGTGCCAGTGGGCATCGAAACTGTTGTGGAAATAAACGCTCTCTATTAGAGTGAGTTTTTATTTTCAAGAGTTAAAAACTTGGTGGCTAACTGGATTTCACATGGAGTATATATGAACAAAGAATTAAATAAAAAATAATAATAGCATAAGAAATACGAACGGGGAATAAATATATAATGAAATAATAATATACGAAACGTATAATCAACAGCATGTTAGTACAGAAAAAAAAAATATATATACAATTATATAAAACAACGTTCTGAAAATTGAGGAATGGTAAGCTGTATTAATTCTCGTCATGCGTGAATTAATAAGGTGATGTTAATATATATAATATATATATATATATATATATATACACACGTCTATTAAAAATTATCCTTTAAACATAAAATTTGAAACACCTGCTCTACAGGGAATTTTAGCGGCGTCAGGAACCGAAAGATAACATTGGATTTAAAATCTCGATAATAAACAACGCCTCGATCAAATCTTATTTCCATTCTCTCGACATCATAAACTTTAGTATTTAATGAAGCGCTACATCACACTTCTTTGTTATTTTTTAAATTTATTCATTGTACCGAAAGCAAAGGTGATCCTATATATATGTACAAATCTCTCTCTCTACCCTCTCTCTCTCGCTATCTCTCTCTCTCTCTCACCCTCTTTCTCTCTCTCTCTCGGTCGAATACAAGATCAAAAAACAAAGCGTTTCTCGTCTCTCCACGAATGGGCATATCTGACACGCCCCAGATTTCAGGGGGCAACCAATCACAGCCATGTGGGCGGAGCCCAGGACCTCTGTTTGGTTGCTATGCAGGCCTACGCGTTAAGCCCAGCCCAAAATTCACTGATAGCCAATAGGAAGCTCGCGAATCGTGTGTTGTGGGTTGGTCACAAGCCCCCTTTATAAAAGGGATCAGTTCATCTCAGAGCCTCAGTTCTTATGTTTTTTTCGCTTAGTGCTTTTCAAATACACACTAGGAGTCAGTTATCGCTCTATAATTCTCCCGATTTGTTTGAAGATCAAGATTTTTATGCTGAGGCAACGCGCTTAATGTTCAACGCTGCAGATCGGAATGAACTTTTATCTACGCAAGTTGTTTCAGAAAATTGTGACGAAATACAAGAACCGTTCAATGAAGACGATATTAAAATGTAAGTAGTTAATTTGTGATTATATTCTGCGGTTCATTCAGTGTTAACTTTAAGTGCCATAATAAATATGATTTGAAAATAGCTTGTGCTTTATTTTCGACCTATATATATAACGTTTCAATCGGCGTTAACTTATAAAAGGCCACAATAATTGCGTTTTGAAAAATATTTTTAATTATTCTCTATTTCCTTCGTGGTTATTTCGGCATATATATATATATATATATATAATATATGATGTGTTTTTATTTGTACATTTCTCGATAATTTAAAGACAGCTTCCCACCTAACCCAGCTTTATTCTGAATTTTTCTACAACGAAAAAATTAATTCCAGGACTCATTCTCGTTTATAATAATATAACCTAACCTAACCTTCTGGTTTATAATATAACCTAACCTAACACAACTGAACCTAACCGGCCATAATATAACCTAACCTATCATATCCTAGCCAGGACATAATATAGCCTAACCTAACCTAGCCTAAACTAACCTAGCCTAACCTAACCTAACACAGTTGAACCTAACAGGGACATAATATAGCCTTGCCTAACCTAACCTAACACAATTGAACCTAACCGGGACATAATATAGCCTAACCTAACCTAGCCTATATATATATATATATATATATATATCGGCCCAGGACTCTATCTTTTATAATAATATAACCTAACCTATCCTTCTCGTCTATAATATAACCTAACCTAACCTAACACAACTGAACCTAACCGACCATAATATAACCTAACCTATCATATCCTAGCCGTGACATAATATAGCCTAACCTAACCTAGCTTATATATATATATATATATATCGGCCCAGGACTCTACTGTTTATAATAATATAGCCTAACCTAACCATGGTGGATTTTTTCCCGTTTATAATTTATTTAGTATTCTAATTTCCTTTTATTCTGAGTTTTTCTACAACGAAAAAATTAATCCCAGGGCTCTTTTCTCGTTTATAATAATATGACCTAACCCATAACCTAACCTAACCTAGCACAATTGAACCTAACCGGGTCACATTTATATACATCGTCTCATTCACTGTTAATTAACTTATAAGTGCCATAAAAATTGTTTTGAAAATAAGTTTGTGATTTAAGCGGAAGTGTATACAAAATATAGATACAATAGAAATATTAAAACTATTAAGAATTGTCTGCGGGTTCGAGACCCGTTGCCGGCAGGCGAAGCGTAGCACACCCAGCTAATCTTACTTTTGAGCTGTAAATTAGCGTACTCGCTTTTAATTATTCTCTGAGATGTCTTAGCACACCCATCTAATCTTCTTTTTGAGCTGTAAATTAGTGCACTTGCTGCACCCTGTATATATATATATATATACACTCATTATACAGGGTGTCCGAGAATTATCTGTACAATGTTTGGCTGTTATTAAAAGTCAACCATGAAGTGTAGAAATTCCAGTGTTGTCCCATTTTACAGAGAATCTCATTAAGTTTTTTCTGATACCACGTTTTGACAAGTTTTTAGAAATGTACGCGGGTGACAGACATTGATGATTTAAAAGCAAGAATCACAGCTGCTATTGAGCGAATTGATGTGGATATGCTGCAGCGTACATGGCAACATTTGGAGTATCGATTGGATGTTTTGCGAATCACTAATGGTGCACATATCGAATGTTTGTAACAACGTTACTTTAATAAAAGAAACTTTTGAAAATACAGATTCTAAATAATCTTGTTTAAGAATTTTACGTGTGTTATCAAGAATTTTATTAAAAGATGAAATTGTACAGATAATGTTCGGACACACTGGAATTTCTAAAAAACTTGTCAAAACTTGGTATCAGAAAAAACTTAATGAGATTCTCTGTAAAATGGGACAACACTAGAATTTCTACACTTCATGGTTGACATTTAATAACGGCCAAAAATTGTACAGATAATTCTCGGACACCCTGTATATATATATATATATATATATATATATATATATATATATACAACTGCAAAGAACACGCAGTATAAATAACGTAAAGAAACGACGCTTGTATAGGAGATATTCCGCGCAAGACGAGAGAGAGAGAACGGAACAAATGAAAAAATGAGGTAACCACCTGGGAATCGAACCCGGGATCTTCCGATTGCCGGTCAGACGCGATACCATTACACCATGGACCTCACTCTTCCAAATGCCGTAATTCTTCTACATACTCGCATATATATATATATATATGGTGTGTTTTTATTTGTACATTTCTCGATAACTTAAAATGGCATTTTCTCTTATTATAGCTCTTTGATTAAACTAATTTATTTTTACTTAACTTTGTAGGACCGATGCACAACTTGATCGTGTTATAGCTACTTTTCGTTTTGATGAAAGGGGAATAAGTGATATGGATGCTTTACCCCACAACCAAACCAGCGATCTGAACACAGAGGTCAAGGTAATGGCTCACATCCGGTCCAACGAATGCCAGGTCATCGGGAAACTAATGTAAGTATTTTTTGGGGGGTTAAGAACAAAACACATTGTATTTTCATTAAATTTTTGGTAGAAAACATGTACAAAGCGGAACCAGTGACCATTAAATAAGTCTTAATGGCTACAAATAGGCCTTTACACAATATAGATATACACCTTTACACAATACAGCGGGTGCTAACATATAGGAACCTTTTTTATCTGTCTGCATACCTTTTTATCGTTAATTTCAGTGTTGCACAAATCGAATAATTTAAAAAAAATTATAAATCCCTTCCCACGTGACATGTGCATGAGAAATGAGAGGGCATACATGCCGCACGTGTTGCTATGATATCCTTGAAAGCGATACGGGTTCCATACAATCTCAGGTACATGTATCTACTCGATTAAATTTACTATAACCGGACATTCCAGGGCTGAGTGCCGAATGAGTCAGAATAGTACATTCTTTCCCTATTTTTAAAATAGATTGCAAACCAATGAATCCCCTCACCCCCCACAATGTCGGTGTTAACGATAATCCCGTGCCAGTTTCTCGTAGTTGGCAACTTCAATATTTCATTCTTCAAAAATACGCCGATAAATTTTGAGCGTGTGAAGCGGTCGCTTTTCATTACTCTCTGGAGTGTATTCGAGTCCATTTTAAAAGTCTGTGACCACGTTCCTGGTAGTTATACTAGTATTTATACCAGTATAAATTTATTTATACTGGTATTTATACCAGTATAAATTTATCTATACTGGTATTTATATTAGTATTTATACTAGCAGACAAGTCGGGCGGAATATTAAATGAATAAATGTTAAATTCTTCGAAAAATTCTTTCTGCGTTACACCAAACCCAAGCTCGTCACATGCACCTGTATTATGAGCCAGATTACTATAAGCTCTCGCGCAGAGCGGGAACACAGCGTCTGATGAGTAGTCCGTAATCATAGTCCCTACCAAAGCGATGCCATTTACGTATAGAGTTATATTTTTAAGGCCGAAATTCTCGAATTTAAAGGCACTCTTTTTATATTTTCCATTCGTCGAGGCGTGGTCCTGCATTCGAATTAATATCCGTTTAGGTAGAACTCCAAGGGCCACGTTTTCTTGTTGCTTCGAGGCCAACCCGGCGGGCACCGTGTATAGTTTGTTCTGTACCCTGTTAATTGGGTACTTTACTGTGGCGTGTGTTGTCTTTCTCAATCTCTATTTGTTTTGGCGAACTTAATTTCACTCGGAGTATACGCAAATAGGCCTCCATGATGTGAATCACAACGGGTTTCGCGCCCTGTTCTTGATCAGGCCCCAGATTTATACAGATCTCAGGACTCGTGCGGGTAAGCTTCACTTCATATCCACCCAGTTCATAAGCAGTTTCTCCTGGAATGTGAAATCTGTATGAAGACGTCCAAAACATTCGTATATTTTTTTTTTAGAATTTTTAAATTTATCCTTTATACCATTTTCATCTTTAGTTGGTAATATCACTCGGCTGTTAAAAAGGTTTCCTTCGCTTCTTTTGAAAAGTTGAGGACATTTACCAGATAGGCTCGTAGGTGATAATACCCCGTTCCTGCCGAGATGTTAACCTGATTTAAATACACCTCACACTGGCTGAATATGGAGTGTGAAAAGTTGGTTTCAGGGTACGTGGCGTAACTATCATCGCAATCTGTTCCATCAGAATGGGCTATACGCAATTTAGCGTACATGTGCATGCAACTTGGGTCAAAAAAGTAAGGGCCTGAGCTGGGTATCACGAATTCTATAGGGGCACTCGTCGAATTAATTGTGTTTAAAGGGTTAATTGTAATAAAGTTGCTATGCTCAATAGAGACTTGAGTGAGGGGTATATCAAAGAGGGACAGTTCCGACTTACAGCATTGTGAACCTCACGGATGGATGAAATGCGCCATGACGAGTCAGAAATAGTGCCACATCTCTCGACAACTAGTAATCAGCCTATGATTCGTGAGAGTAGTGTCCTCACTTATATCAGTTAAAAAAAGATCAGCCATATGTTTCATACGCTTAGAGCACCTCTTTTTTTATTTCATTTTAAGTTTAGCGCCACGTGATGGTAAACCCTTCTTCCTGACAGTTCCCTTCTTTCCGCCACCACACATTTTTCTCTTTGTGTATGGATGAAAAAATGGATCCAAGCCCATTCCCACGCTGGTATCTCACTCCTCAATAGACTGTGAATGGCCTTCGGGTCATTATAAACGCGAAAGTGTAGTTTAACTGTTAAGCTCGTATCACTGAATGGGAAATTTTTTCCCTCAATCATTCTTATATATATCGAGATATTGGTTAATAGATTAGTCGCAACATTCACATAATGGGGCTTGCCATATGTAATGCCCAAACATTTCCATCTATGGTTGGGGATGTGTGCAATTGGTGCTCTATGATATTGCTGTAAATATAGCACATGTGGAGGGCTTTCACCCAATTTCTCCATCTTCAATTGATACATTAAGCTGGACAAATCATGCGGTGCCTCGTATCTCTTTGGAGAACTGCGCTATATCGGCCCTCGGCCACAATTGTGAACTGCTCTTTATCGGTAATATTTCTACTAAGCGTTGATTTTAACTTCAATGTGCATGCAGGCGTGTCTATGTTTACAACTTCAAAAAGTAAATCGTTTGTCACGTACGACTTTTCAAGACTCTTGTTTAACCCCGTCACAATGTCCATGGCTGTATCATAATGGCCGATTCCTAGTGAAACATTTGTGCTATAGTACTGTTCCTCACCGAACAGGACTGATCGCATAGTATTGTCTAAGGTTATGCCTAATTTTTCGCACTCATCGATTCTTCTAAGGATCAGAAATATGGAGACTAACTGCAGTTCACATAAACCCACCTTATACGAATCATACTCCAATTCAATGGGTCTGTGGAGTTCTGTCACAAAGTTGGCAAGGGTGTTGTTAGGATGTACAGACAGAGAAAAAGAGGACGGGAGTGTGACATAGAAGTGGCTAGGCGCCATGTTGCATACTATTTAAGCTTCATTCTTGCAGGAGCTTTTATATAGGTGTTGTAGCTTTCTGGGTAGCCCAGCCATTTCACCAGGTACATTTTTCTCTTTCCTGAACCTATACTGCATAAAAAATTTTCAATTTTAAACACATTTTTTCCTAAATTAAATGTCACTTTCTGCAACTCCTCGCGGTGAAAGCCTCCAGCGATCTCTTCCCCATTCAAATCTTCAACGTAATACATCATTATCTCACCTTTAGGTCTCATAGCACGAACTTTAAAAATCTCACGTGTCCATCCTTGCTCAAATCCCTTCGTGAATTTATTTCCCGAACGTGATAGCCTTACATAATCATTGATTTTGAAATGTGTAGAGTGTGGTGGCGGTGCTCCATCTCTTCTCACCTCTGGCAGCGTACCTCTTTCTAAAACTTCGTTAGGTGTTGTGCCAATCGTACGGTGGTGTGAACGGTTGTATGATGATGCCAATGACCCGAGAACGTTTATATATCTGTATGTGTTTTTATGTGTAAAATAGCGATGCATGCGTTCCTTTATGGTACGTTGAACTCTTTCAGCTAAAGAGGCCTTATGTATAGAACTGCTAGTGTAGTAACTGATATTAAACTCTGTCAGCATGTTCTGAAAAGCGCGACCTATAAATTCTTTCCCCATATCCGTACAAAAATAGCCAGGAACCCTTTCTTCTTTTAACATCAACGTTTTGATCGCTTTAGCAACTGTTTCAGGCGATTTATTTTTCAGGGAAATTAGCCACAGATATCTAGAGAATACATCTATTATGAATAGGATGTAGCGGTATCCGTCATTATACACTGAATATCTTTGCATGTCTGTTAAATCCGCTTGCCAAATAGAGTCAATCGAATCCGCTGTTGTCTTGGCCGTTTTAAACCTTTTTCTCACCGGTTTATGAAGTGTATAAGCATCCTGTTCCCGCAAAAACCGCTCAACATCTTTTTTCCCTACTCCGTAAACACCTCTGTACAGTCTATTAACGCCACCATAGGAGGCGGGGTTAGAAATGTCATAATAGCGTTTACTTAATATGTTAGCCATTTGCGTATTTTAGAGACACGTGGATAAGGTTGGCCGTTTGTTCTCTTCTTTCTCTTCTTCAGAGACGCTGCTGCTGGGCGATGGCGTACTCAGTTGTGACACATGCGAGACTTGATCCAGGTCTTTTAACCTATTCAGATTACCTCTCAATGTTTTGGGGACATTTATTTGTTGTAGTCTTGCTTTAATATGCTTCCATCCTGTTGGTGAGGGCCTGTCCCACTTTCTCACCAGATCATGAACAATGTCAACGATGTTGGATCCTTGTACCCTTGTTCCTTCAAGAATGACCTCGCCTGTATGGGCCCACTGTATGATGGGGTCCTCACTCAATAGATTGTAAAGACTTAAACCTTTATTCCTCTATGTATGTGGGAGACTGTTTTTTAACACATGTTCGATGTGTTGTGCTCCGTTGTTGTTTGGTTGGTCAGTCATCTCTAACGTCGGGCCCAGGTCCTGTGTCGCCATGTTCAGCGCTACTCGCGCTGTGCCTAATAACCACGAGGAGCTCTGTCGGATTCTTATAATGTTCTTACTCGTGAAGAAATTTCTGCAAAGCCTCTTGATACAAGAGCCTTTTCTCATCAGGTGACTTTTCACTGTTTATTAGGGATAGCCACTCGCTTTCCATTCTTTTAAGTCTACTTTTACAGGGTTCTAGAGCCGTGTCTAGAATCTTTGAACTTTGCAATGAAGCATACACCTCGTACGGAATCACTATCACCTTCTTCATTATATTAATCTAGTCAGTAAAGGGCCCAAAACTGAAAATAAGATGGGTAGGAATGATCCCTCTTTGTACAATAATTCGCTTTTTCTTACCCACAGTTTGACTTTTATGAGCGAGCGCTCGTATTATGTTCTTGTAACGACGTAAGCGAGCCTTCTGAGGGTTTCATTGGCACATTACATTTTATAACATTAAGACAGATTTCACAGATGCATTTTAAAAAGTCGGAGTCGATATTTTTAACAAACATCTGTTGCAGTGCCCGGGGCAATCGTTGATAGATTTTTATTAATTCACGATATTTCTTCAGCCTATTTGTCATTCTGGAATATACACCGTTTCAGGTTCGCTTGGGAATATATTCGTTCTTAGAAGCACCCTAAACGTGTTTCGCGGGTGAAGGTCACAAAGCAAATATCCATAACGCTCTTGTGGCTTCTTTATAAACCTCCAAAAACTCCTTACGTTGATTCGGGAACATTTGATTGGCTAATACCCCAATTTGTGACACATCTCTACGTTGTGCGAATAAGACTAGATATTGTGTATTTAGCGACACATCGCGCATGTATCTATTTTTGAAAAATAGATTCTGGTTGATGAAGAATACGCTTATGTTAAGATGGTGGGAGAACACTGTAAATGTCTCGGCAAACGTTTTATCCATTTCCAACATGAGATCGTCAATTACAATAACTGTATGCTCATTACCTTTTAACGAATTAACGTCATATACACCCTTGTGGAACAAAATTTCATCTTGGTACTCGTTGAACACTGACTGATACGTCGAATAGCACCATATTACTTTATGCACAAATTTTGAGAACATCCCCTTATCTTTAATGATTTTAAGCATAAATACAGTTTTTCCACATCCTGTAGGGCCAGATATAATACATGTGGAGGGGCTTGTGAACCTGAATTTTTCTACAGATTCCATCTCTAACACGTCACACCCCTAAGTGGGTCATTTACAAAATATTACAAATTTTGAGTGCTGTTCCTTATATTTTGTTTTCTTCTTCCACAGAACCGTGAATGACGACGATGTACAGCACCCATCATCGATATCACAGACGAACCCGATGACCGTGCAGCTACAGAACCCTTCCCCGCTGACGAACCCTCACCAGCGACACCTGTAGCATGCGACAGTTCAAAGCGGAAGCATGATGAAGAGCCACGTCAGGTATAAAGCGTGCCAGGATTGCTCCGGTTGTTAGACCCCCAGTAATAGACCCCAACCCTCTACGTCTTACGACACAACCCCCACAATAGTACCTTCCTCAAATATGCCCCACTGTTCGGTTCCGGGGAATTTCTCCACAGCAGCTTGTCATACTGTGGAGGATGGTATAACATTCGAGTTGGTGCGCACCGTAACCCCACCCCTACCCTGACTAGAAATCGGTACGTGGTCAGGGATGACCCTAGATCCCTGTATACCAACGCACTGTGGCGCGGAGTTGAACGTATTGTGGAGTTAGCCCTTCAGAACCGCGACGAACGTGAAGTTTGTGCGAGGTTATCCTTCAGGTTCGGGTCAGATGAGGGGGACGAGTTTGGGTGGTAATAACGTTCAGACGTTTGGCGGCTGTAGACATAGAATATACCTTGGGCCGTATAATGCAAGACTCTCAAAGTGGTACATCCTTCAATATGGACAACTTCAAGGTAGATATTGACCGAGTATTCCGGGTTGCGGGTCATAGTGCCACACCTTATACTCTTAATTTCAATTCTCCGGTTATTTACAGAAAGCATTTAAACGTTGATCGCGGTTGTGGTTTTATAGCAATAATCTTAGCTCGTATGTTCACTGTGCTAAATACTTGGACGCAAAAAATTTGGCTGCCCACGGTTTTGCAGCGTGCCCATAAACTGGCTTCAGATTTTAAGCTTGAGTTTGAGTGTAATATGGATCCTGAAGAACTGAGAAGGGCTGAGCAGGAAATGAATGCACGTATAGTCGTATTTGGAATGGATGATAATTCACTGGGGAACACAACTTTTGGTGACTTAGATGTTAGACCTGTTTCTGGTATATTGAGGTCGCTGATTCTAAAAATGACATTAGTTTTTCTCCATCAGCTCTGCTTATCAAGATATGATATATATCTATATATATTTCTATATAATGTATATAATATTATATAATTGCTGACTGGCAATCACTGTTGTTGTCAATTGAATACAAAAGTATGATGAATGTCAGCAAAAATAGTGTATTAACATCAAACAAGCATAAGGTACGAAAAATATTTATTAAATTCAAACAAGCTTGAGACACGAACGGCAAAAAAAGTTCTTTCATTGAGACATCTCACATAAACCGCGTTTCTGAGATTTCTTGCGATGAGATGTGCCAGAACATTCGCGTTGGATGCTCCAGCAGTAATCTGCCATCATGTGAGTATCCCATCGTCCGCGGTACCGTTCTTCCATGGTCCTTAGTTCTTGGTGAAATCGTTCACCCTGTTCCTCGCTTAGATCACCGAGGTTATCTGGGAAACGATCCAAATGACTGTGGAGGTAATGCAGTTTGATGCTCATTTTACAGCCAAGTTTACAAAAAGAAGAGAGCATATTCTCCACTAGTTCACCGTAGTTATCGGCCTTATAGTTCCCAAGGAAATTCTTCACACCATACTAAACGATGACCACGCACGTGCCTCAATGTTGTCCATTGAATCTTGGAAACGCGGGTCTTTCATGAGTTCCAGATTTGCGGTCCATCGAAAATACCTGCCTTCAGCTTTTCCATGCTCAGCGCAGGAAATTTTCTACATATGTAGCCAAAACACGTCCCATCTCTGTTCAAAGCCTTTATAAATTGTTTCATCAAACCTAGTTTGATGTGCAGTGGTGGCAATATGATCCTTTCTCTCAACCAAAGCTTCTTTGATGATATTTTTTTCTCCAACTACCATGTTTTCTCTCAGAGGCCACTGCTTCTCACCCAGTGTTCATCTTTAGCTCTACTGTCCGGAGGACATATAAAGCACGGGTACTTGGTGTACCCGCTCTGCTGCCCAGGAGAAAATTCACCATCTTCAGATCCACACAGATCACCCATTGGTGGTCTCGGTATGATATCTTTTCTAGGACTAGGGCGACTGTCCCGTGCTCTTCTCTCATACCGACTGAGTGACCAATTGGGATTGATCTGTATCTGTTGCCGTTGTGTAGAAGAACACATTTTAGGCTCCGTTTGGAGCTATCTATGAATAACCGCCATTCACTTGGTGTGTATTCCGATATGCCCATTTTCATTCAGCAATCCGCGCACATTGTTGCAGAAAACTAAATCGTTCTCTTTTAGAAGAAGGGCAGTAAATCCTTTTCTCTGTCGCGATATAACTAATTTTGGTTCCCGGCAGCAGTAAATTTTTTCTCCCAGCCTGGAAGCTAACAATTCAGACGATTTCTTCGAAAGACTTAAGTCCCTTATGAGGTCGTTTAATTCGTGTTGACTAAAACCTTCTGCAACTGATGACGGTCCTTCAAAATCACTGTCATTTTGCCCACATATGCTTTCTTTGTCAGTAGCAGATTCATCATCTTCTTGAGGGAGCTCTGGAAGATGGCTGAATGATGGGAGAGGTATCTCATCTGAATGTGAAACAGGCCGTCTAGCTGAGTCTATGTCAGGATACGTCCATTTACTCCGGTTACGTCCATTGATGCCCTTTATATTCACCAAACAAAAGTAACAGTCATCACTGTGGTTTCTCTGTTCTCTCCATACCATTGGTATACCAAATTTCAGGCACCTCCTCTTTCCGTTGGTCCATTGCCGCAGATGTTCCGTACACGTTTTACACACAACATGAGGAGCCCATGGCTTATCTTGGTCCCCTAGTTGTACTTTGAAATAGGCAAAATAAGCTTTTTCACAAAATCAGTAATAGTTTTTCTCTGTTCAATGAACGTGTACTCTCCGCAGATAAAACAAAACACATCTGGATGATTTAAACACTTTCTTCGTGATGAAGCCATGTCGACACCTGTAACAGGAAAGAATTCACGTTAGTACATGTACAATACACATGCAAAACAGCAACATCAGCAAAATCATAGCTACAATTTAATTATACAGATGCATTTAGATTTACGAGCAACTCATAATACCGTTCCAGAAGGGTAATAAAGTAGGTAATGACGTATGCAATATCTCAAAAACTAGAGCTGCTAGAACAAAATGGATGATATTTCCTGAATCAGTGGCATGAAAATATCCATAATAAGGTCTAAAATCTCAGGCACCAAGAAAAAATTTTTTTTTGTTCCCCAGTGATAATCGAAGGGCTGTGTATGTTTTTAAAAGCAGCGTGAGAGATCTTACAAGACCTCTACTTATTTTAGGATTGTCAGGAACATCGTATCTCCCCATCCGTTACATAAGGGCTCTCTACGCCAGTTATGATAAAAGTCGAAAATATGGAAGCCATCATGATTTGTATAAGGGTTGTCTCGAGTTTGCTGATACGGTGAAACATTGTAAGGATTGCTACATGGTATGTGAGCAGTGTAAAAGCCCAAAATGTGAAAGTCGTGTAGTTGAAACCGAGAAGAGGGTATGTAATGTTTGTAGACGTACAGTTTTCAATAATAATTGCTTTGAACTCCATAAATCAAATGGCACTTGCAGGAAAGTGAGGATTTGTAAGTGCGGCATGTTTCACAGGATGGATAATTGGGGGAATTTCAAACATAAATGCAATGAAATTCACTGTTCTACATGGCATGAAAAATATAAGGCGGATGGAGTGAATCATGTATGTTATATGAAAGATGCTAAACCTAAAAATAGCCCTTGTATAACCGTGTACTACAATATAGAAACTTACACGAACGCTGAAACCAAAGAGGTCATTCCACATTTACTCGTAAGTGAGACTATCTGTGATGAGTGCAAGGATATCGAGTGTGGCGAGTGCCACAAATGGGAAAACGCACAAACGCCTTTAAAACGACTGCACACGGCAGCCCTGTGAAACTCTTTGTATCCTATATTGTCAAATTAGCTGACAAGTTAAAAAAATGACTGTGTATATTCTTGCCCTTAACGGGGCGAAATTGACACACAGTTCCTTTATAAGGAGTTGCTTGAACACGAGTCGTCTGCGATATTTACAGGTGATCCCTTGAAAAGAGGCAACAAACTAATACAGATGCAGAGAAGAGGTAATGTACAGTTTAAAGACACCCTGCTGTTCACACCTTGTAAATTAGCAAAGCTACGAAAGGTCATGGGCGTAGCCGTTGAAGTTTCAAAAGGGTATTTGAAAGAAACTTTGATTTACGTAGGACTACCTCCACCCAAACATTGCTTTAACTACACCAACATGAATGATACTGAGCGTGAACATTTTGACCGCTACTACAACAGTTTTAATGAAGCTAGTCCATACAATATAGCCGATGAATGAGAACGTTATTGCGTGAATGACGTACGTGCACTTAGAGTATGCTTTCAAGCCTTTAGAAGGATGTACATAACCCGTTTCACGATCGCTTCTTTATGTTTTACAGTGTTTAAGAATAACTTCATGCCTAAAGACACCTTAGCCGTCATTCACAGAAACAGCCCGGCAGTTATGGGCACAAGGCTATTTATTGGCTCATATACCTACAGCAACAGACCGTGGTATACATAAAACATGCCGCAACACGGTTGAAGTACCCGTTAAGGTCAATGGTCGTGTTTTTTGGGTTGACGGGATAAGTGAGGATCCAGCTACTGGCGAGAAGACTGTGTATTCCTTTAACGAGTACTGGTGGCATCGATACCCGCTCGCTGAATGTACCGTCACAGGGGACCTTTATGGAAGATCCTCCACCGACATTCTCATATGGACCCGTAACAGTGATCAACTTAGAAGCTCCCAGTTCACTCACAAAATCGTGTGGGAGCATGGGTATGATGCAGGATGAAAACAGATGACCAGTACAGTGAAGAAATAAGGGCCATCAAACGTTCAATGGTATAGGACCCCCTCAAATGCGGTGACAGCTTGTTTGGAGGGGCACAAACCCATTCAAGCTGTACTTTCCGCCTACGGGGGGCGTGAAACTCCACTACTACGACTTCTGCTCTTTATACCCCTACGTGATGAAGAACAATCAGTACCCCGTGGGTGCACCTCACAAAATGGTGGGTCTCACCATACCAACCATCGAGGAGTTTTCAGCTGACTTGAATGAGCGCTACTTTTGACTCTCTTTCGTAGACGTGCTCCCCCCCTCGCGATTTATGGATGCCGATCTTACCCGTCGCTATAGATCACAAGCTTCTTTTCCCTGTGCGTGAAATGTGCAGAAGAGAACAACGGTGATTGTAACCATACAACCAACCAGCGTAAGATGAGAGGCGTATATACAAGCCCTAAGCTGGCCCTAGCCGTTCGCCATGGGTACAGAATATTGAAGATACATGAGGTGTGGAGGTTTCAGAAGCTACCCAACCTTTTCACACCATATATAAACGCTTTTTTTAAGGATAAAGTAGAAGCATCGGGATACCCGCGAGGGGTTGATACCGAAGATGAAAAAACGGCTTATATTCAGCGTTACCGTGCCCATGAAGGTATACAGCTTGACCGATCCCACATTGGTAAGAATCCCAAGTTGTGCCTAAACAGTGTTTGGGGGAAATTTGCACAGAATACCGGCAAAGGCGTTCATTTGGCACAAAGTTATATTGAAGTCTGGGATTATGCCAATGCTCCCGATAAAGAGGTTAGGGAGATCGTAAATGTAGGTAATACTTACATAATAAAGTACAACATCACCGAACTGGCCATAGATACCTCACGGGTTACAAACATACCTGTATCCAGTTTCACAACGGCCTACGCTCGCATCAAACTTTGGGGTCTACTGCACACTCTTGGACGGAGGGTGCTGTACGCTGACACAGATAGCGTGATATTCACAGCGACGGAAGGTGAATACATGCCTGCTGTTGGGGAATTCCTTGGAGAGCTAACTGATGAGATCAAGGACGAATATGGTGATGGTGCATACGCAGACTCGTTTGTGTCAACATGGTAAAAATATGGGGTACGGGTGAAGGGAGGGATGATATGAAGTATATCTTGAAGGCTAAGGGTATCACTCTTAACCTTGCGAAACGTCGAGTCGTTAACGTTGACTCGTTGAAGGATCTACTGTGTTTGGAAGATGAGGGTGACCAGCCACCCCAACTGACTGTGGAGACGCACAATTTTCGGGCGCAGAAACTGGGGTGTGTGAAGGAACTTATGGGCACGGAGGTATGTCGCAACACCTATAGGAAGCGTTACCAGGTGCCTGGTACCTATGATACCGTACACTTTGGTTAGCTTAATCCTTGATTGTATTTATATATGTATGTGTTGTTAAAGATATGTTTATTTATCACGTATATTTGTTTCAATTAAGGTTTCATTTTCTCCTTTGCGTGCGTGCGTGTGTGTGTACAGTAAAAAGCTAAGCTCCGCCCACTGTAAGATCTGCCACGTGACTCCTGCCACTACCTGAGCAGATCTCTATCCCTGCGTGCTCAGTTGACCTCTGCATACCCTTGAGCTCACATGTGTATTCTCCAGCGTAGACGAAAAAAAGTAATGGCTACCTTTAATATTGCGTGTTCAACGTTTATGAAGTGGTATTCGGCAAAGTGCCAAGATGTGGTGGATACTGAGAATCTACCTATTCCACCCTCCTTTGATACTTTTCAGCCTCATTGCGCCGTGCGAAAGACCAAGATGTTCAAATACTCTACAGGTATTCTGGTGAGGGCATTGTAGGATTTCGTAGTACAAACGATGTATTGAAGTATGTTGTAGACTTAACCTTTATAAAAGCTCACATATACCGCGAAGTAGAAGAAACAACACGTTCAGAAGATAAGCACGGTTATGGATAGTGAGTCTTGTTGATGAGTGGTGTAACAAGCGATATTATGTCATGTTACATCATACCGACTACTCGTACCCTACGGTTGAGAATGTAAATCTTGTCACATGGAGAATCTTAAGTATTTTTACCACTTTATTAAAATATATCATGACGAGGTTTGTAGTGAGGTTGTGCCTAATGGGATGTGTGAGTTTTTAACAGACTTTAGAGACGAGTATCGCTTGTTAAACAAAAAGGATAAATATGGGCATATGTTTCTCTCAAATAGTGCACCGGATTGTGAAGATGCTTAGTTTGTGGAAATGAACGTCTGGTGAGTGATAAAACATTAAAGCCGGGATTGTTTGATGTAGCGGAAAAATCTGTTTGTCCAGGGGTACAAGTGTTCGAACGAGCTTGTACACGCTTCAGCAGTTTAAGGTGTCACTGGCTACCCCCAGCGAGCCACCCACCCATGTAATTCACCCCTCTGAAACACACGAGTTCGACCAAACCCGTACACGTTTCATCGGCGTGACTCACTCCGCCCGTCGAGCCGATCCGCCCACCTGTGGCTCATAGTCATCTCAGAGCTTGAACCGACTAGACGTGCGAATACGATGGAACTTCCTTTGAGAAGCATTCTCAACGCCTCGTACGATGTGTCCGTGACGAAGTCATTGCACGTGTTCGGGCGCGAAACCGGCACAATTAACTATGTACTTGAAACGATTTGCAGGCAAGCAAACTCTGGTAAAGTAATGTTATTTATTTAAGTGTGAGGAGATGAATAGAGTCTTCGTGATAGTTGAGAAGTGGGTAGAGGACCGTTATAAAATACCTGCAGGTGTAGGTACAAGAAGAGAACAGATTAGTGACGCCCCCTCATATGCCGTTGTTTGCACGTTGTGTATAAATAACGATCAGCCATGCCTTGATATACGACTGATGTGGAAGAATGCATCTGATAATATCGTTCTTGTCCCTACGCGAAACCGGTTGGACAGAATGTTTGAAATCGTCGGATTCTGCAAGCTGAAGCCTATATTAAACGCTCGTGTTACGGATATGATTTATTTTGACACGGTTCTTGAATACGCATACACCGCTCTGCTCGACGGATTTATCGAATGTAGGAACGAACAAGGCGAGAATGGTCTAGAGCTGGATGCATATTTAAAAGGTTTAGATTCTTCGAAATACCATGAACTTTGGTACAAAGCACTTGAGCGGTACAGGTCAGAGCTCGCCTACACTGTTCACCCTGAAGAGCTGTACCTCTATATAATGAATAGCTGTCGTTACGACTTGGAAATTATTTCAATTGCCGCTATGCAGAGTGAAGGAGAGTTCACGATTGAAAAGCTCGGGACGTTAAGAAAAACCCTCGATTGGAAACGAGTGTTTATAAACTTGTATTTAATAATGATGTTGTTGTACGATGACCTCTTTGTGCGTGCTTTTGATTGTATTCTAGCCGTGTTTAAAGATAACTTGCCAACCGAATGTAAAGTGGGGACAAAAATAGTATTGAACGATATGAAAGCCATTTATGTCGAGTATAGGCATCCGTCTAACTTGAGCGCTGAAGTATTGCTTGGACGGTTTTACCGTGTAGTGCAAAGTAATAGCGATGTGAATGTAGACTCGATTACCTGTGAGTTTAGGTTTTGCGCCGTAGAACATAAAGTATTTTGATGTATATTTATTTATTTAATTATTTAATTGTGTATATATATATATATATATATATATATATATATATATATATATATATATATATATATATATATTTCCTCTACTAATATGCAGTTGATTATACGTTTTGTATAATTTTTTTCAATCTATTTAATTATTTAATATAACTGTATATATATATATTTTTCCTGTACTAATATATTGATGTTTATACTACAACGTTTTGTATATTTTTATTATATAGTTCTCGTTCGTATTTCTTATGCTATTATTATTTTTTGATCATATATATTCCATTGTATATTTATTTTGATTATATATTCATCGTACGTATTTCTTATGCTATTATTATTTTTTATCATATATATTCCATTGTATATTTATTTTCTATATATTTCGTGAAATTGAATCTATTAATTCGTCTAAATAAACAGAATGATGTAATGGTGTTTTACTTAATTCTTCTGGTTGTACACGACATTTAATTATAGCAAATGGCTGCCTTCTAAAACGGATTTTTAAACCAACTGCCAAATATATCTGGATAGCACAATCTGGCAACACTAATAATGTACACCTTCTAAGTCAACTGGCTGGTTAAGTCAGAATATGTGCTTTAATTAAATAAATAAACGCAATCTGGCAACTCAATAATGTACACCTGAACAAGCCATTTACGCCTTCTAACTCAACTGGCCGGTTAAGTCAGAATATATACTTTAATTAAATAAATAGCGCAATCTGGCAGCTAGCCAGATAAGCCAACTAGCTGGTTAAGCCAGAATATACGCTTTAATTAAATAAATAACGCAATCTGGCAGCTCAGTCAGATAAGCCAACTGGCTGATTAGGAACATATTAAGACAACGTCCCCTCGGCTGAAGTCTTAATATGCGCTTGGCTCTGGCCAAGCGAACACCTCTTTCCTCTCTCTCTCCTTCTCTCTCTTTCTCTTGGGGATAACTCTGTCTCCAAGTTGCATAACCCTTGTTGCTCTTGCAACATTCACCCCTCCCCCTTTGTTGCATAACATCTTGCAACATTCCCCTTGTTGCATAACTTATGTAACATTAAGCAACATTTTCATTTGCATTGCACTCTCTCCTTTTGCACCCATACTACTCAGCTCTTCAAAATGTTTTCAGGTTTGGTGCATTTCAATCAAATTGGATGCTTTAATATATGATAAAAGTTAAAAATTGTGTAAACAGTGATAAGTTATGTAGACATTGGCCCTCACCTAACATACCAATGGAAGTAGCTTGTACTTTCAACTTTAGGAAAGGAAACATTGGATAAATATGAAAAATTTGGAAACTTCAGGGCATGATAAGAAAATTAGAAATCAAACTTGCAGACTGGAGCTAAAGAAATACTTTTTTAGTCATAAAGTAATAATTTTTGCGATCACTTACCAACTACAGTGTTGAATAACAGTAGAAAAAGGATAAGAATGAACGGTGCTACTATAGTATGCGGTCTACCTACGATTCGGCGGTCACCTGTTAATTATAGCTTCTTATCTTGTTTACTAATTGCTTGTTTACATTCCAATGTGAATCGCCTTTGACGATTGGTTCGGTATAGTCATGATATTTTCGTTAGTTTTAACGAAAATATCATGACTAAACCTAACCAACTGTAGGTAAACCGCATGCTATAGTAGCACCGAATGAACTTTATAAAGAATGCACTTTATAAATTTTTAATCATTTACCCCTTTTTTGGTAAACTAGTTTACAAGTTGGTTTATTTTTGATAACCAAATTGAGAAATAAATTTGAATGTTGGTCAAAGTAAAAGTTGAAAATTGGGAAGCATGTGTAATATTTGAAACGGGTTAGAATTAAGGCTATTCTGTCATGTAAAATCAAGTTTATTAATTTGGGTGTTTCATTAAACTGAGGTAGCATTGTTGAGTTTCATCAGCTTTAACTAGAGGACAGGATTTGTACTAGGAGCACTGAATATATTTTCCTCCACTCTCTTTTTCTTAGCTAAATAATAGGCCATGGGGCTGAAATGTCTTTTTGGCCGTAAGTTTGAACTTTCTGCGCTTCACATAACTGGATTTTTCCAGTTTGAACTTCCCCTCCTTGTATAAAACCGCTTTTAAACGCCATTGTATATAACCATGGTTAAAGCAGTTTCGAAAATGGCATCTGACAGTGATGTGCGTCGTAAACAGAGAGCTGTTATTGAGTTCTTAACCGCAGAGAAGAAACAGTTGGAAATATTCACAAACGTCTACAAAACGTTTATGGAGATGCTGTTGATGATGGAAGCACAGTTGAACGCTGGTCTAAACGTGTGAGATCATCGGAGAGAGGGAGAGTCAGCCTCGATGATGAGCCACGCAGCGGTCGCCCAGCATCGGCTGTGACATCTCACACTGTGCATTGTGTGCAACGTGCTAACAGCATCATTCCATCAAATCGGCGAGTCCCATACAAGGAGCTATCACTGGAGCTAGGAATTAGTGAAGGAAGTGAGAATACGATAATTTAGCAACTGGAATACTCAAAAACTGACTGAAGATCACAAAGCACAAAGAAAACAAATTGCTTCTGAGTCGTTGGTTCGATACGAGACAGAAGGGATGACTTCCTTTCACGAATTGTGAGTGGGGATGAGACTTGGTTACACCACTTTGAACCTGAAACAAAACGCCAATCCATGGGGTGACATAACGCAGACTCCCCACGCAAGAAAAAATTCAAAATGGCTCCCTCTCCAGGAAAGGTTTATGGCCACCATCTTCTGGGACATGAATTGGGTGATTCTGGTGGACATTATGAAGAAAGGACAAACAATCAACTCAGAGGCATATATTGCTACCCGACAGAGACTCCGGAGACGTATAAAGTGAGATCGACCGGGTAGAAAACTGGAAGACGTCCTTATTTTGCACGATAACGCAGGACAACAACAGTTTGCAAACAAGAGAGGCCATCACAAAAATGCGCTTGACTGTGTTACCCCACCCTCCATACAGCCCTGATCTGGCACCTTCAGACTTCCATTTGTTTGGGCTAATGAAGGATGCTATTCGTGGAAGAAAGTTTCAGAGTGACGATGAGGTTGTTGAGGAGGTTAAGAGGTGGCTCCAGCGAACCCAGCGGACTTTTACCAGCAAGGAATAAAGGCCCTTGTTTCGAGGTGGAGGAAAGCCGTAGAAAAGGATGTCGATTATGTGGAAAAATAAAAACTTGTAAAAAAAGGTATGTAACTACTTGTGTACAAAATTTTGGAACTTACAAGGAAACTTGGAAAGAAAGAAAAAAGTGGGGCAAAATATATTGAGTGGCCCTTATAAGGGGTTCCACAAAACCTTAGCCCCCCATTTGCAGCTTACATGTTTACTTATATCGAAATAGTTTTTAGTGATTATAAAAATATATAAAATTCTTTATTTATTGCAGGTATTAAAATTACTCTAGCTGATAAAGTGATAATATAATGGCTTCTCAATTAATTGGTGATTCGGAGAGGCAACGTGTGATAGATCGCATACGAGCAATAACATTTCGGGAAGCTCGTGATGCTGGAGCCACCTTTATAACACGTTCGTCATGGGTTGCCAAAAAGTTGTGAAGAAGTGAGGACTTCGTCAAAAGAAATTGGAATAAAACTTTGGATGAATGTGAAATGGATACAACCAAATCTGGGCGCCCAAATTTGCCTCTCTCTCAGGAAACAAAGGACATCATTGAAAGCGGTACGCGTAAGCGGAAAAACAGCTGTGCTAAACTTTCTAGAGAGATCGAAGTGTTGAGAGGAAAGATCGTTAGTGGTGAGATCATTCGACTGTACCGTCATAGGCAAGGTTTAAAGCCTTGGCATGAACTTCCAAAGCCAAGAAAAACTCAACTTAACATCGATGACAGAATGTGGTTTGCCCATTATCTTGAAGATTGGGATGTGGATGATTTCATGCATTTAGCTGTCTCCAATGAATTTTTTGTTTACATAACACGTCGGCCTAACTACCAAAATGATCGAGTGTGGGCCACAACACCAGATGAAATCGATGACAATGAACATTATCGCGAATTATTAAAAAGTCCAGACTGTGTTGGTGTGTTTGTTTTGTTCACTGCAAGCCAATGGCGGGAACACCAAGTTTTAATTGTTTCTCATTAAATGCAGGATTAAATTCTCTTTTGTAAGGTATGATTAGTTTTACTGTACCTCTAATGGTTTAGGCCATGGGTAGGGGGGTTAATTTCGGTAGATCTGCCTGTCCTTTTCAGTTGGTGGATTACTGTGTTGTGTAAGTGTTTGATGAACATGCGTAGAACTAGGGGTCAATATAAAACAGGCATAAGATAGTAGAAACAGAAAGAGGCATTTGCACGACTATGGAAGAACCGTTCTTCAAACCCCTCATAGCTAGTATTAATGTGGAAGGGATAATCTTAATATGGAACTGCAATGAAACATCTGTGGAAGGTTCAGAGGAAAATATCTGGACTTCAGTTCCTGAAATTAAGAGTCTGATTAAAGAGTTAAACATTCTATCCAGCAATAATTACACTGATCAACAAGGATTTTCTTTCCTCAACGAAAATATGATTCCTCTAGATTTTTTTAACGATGATTACAGAAATGGCCTTAAAATTTCTATATTATGCACGATTTTCGAGAAATTTTTCTTCTTTTATTTCATTATTATCACCTTGAGTATTTGTAACTTTTTTTAAATAGCAGCTTCACCGTAATATTCTATATTACAAAAGAAAATATCGTGGTAGTAGGATGATGCAATAGTGACCGCTGCACTGCGTTGTCTGCAAAACGCTGTCGTTAGTCGTTTGTTGGTTATCATTCAACGCTGTTGTGTATCAAAAACTCTAAAAACCATTGTCTCGCAAATGTGTTAACAAACCTGATATTTTCTGTTACATTTGCAGTGAGTTCACTCTATCTCACTATCACTCCTCTCATTAAAAAAGTATACGAACTCTATTCCGGATGTAAAACAGGGAACCAAAACAAAAACTGAGCTCCTCATATTTGTTGTACATCTTGCGCAGTAAATCTCAGAGCATAGCTAAAAGATACTCGCCGATCCATGCCTTTTGCTGTCGCCATGGATTGGAGAGAGCAGAGTAATCACATCACAGACTTACTTTGGTTTGACTAATGTTTCAGGATTTTCTTCTAAAAGCAAAAATTCGATTGAATATCCAAATCTTCTATCGGCAGTAAAACCGGTGCCACACAGTGAAAGTCTTCTTATAACAGAGCGGCCAGAGACGTGGACCTTATAAGATGAAACTAACGTAGACGAGCCAATGGAATTGGACAAAACATGGACCCACATTTTCAACCACCTGAATCAAGAGAGCCTCACTTAACTACACAAGCTGAGTTAAATGACCTCGTCACGGACTTAAGCACACCTAGGTGTCAAGCCGAGCTACTAGGTTTTGGCTTCAAGGGTGGAATCTGTTGGCAAAAACACACACTTTCTGTGTTAGGCAACCGTCTAAACGATTTGATAAATTTTTTCTTTGGGCGGAAATCTGTTATTGTAACGATAAAAACGGATTGATGATGGCACTTGATCATGAATATAAATCAAAAGAATGGCAACTGTTCATTCACTCGTCCAAGTTAAGTCTGAGGGCTGTGCTATAATATATTTTTTTATGCAGGAAGTTGGGACCAAGGGTGAATGCCCGCAAAAGCGCCCCTCCCATAAAAGAGGAAGAGAGCTGAAATAAAGGTCCAGGATTTTCGAGATGCCTAAACACTCAGCGTTTGAAAGATTGGAGGTCACAGACATGGGGAAAGATGGATTGCGGAAGATTGTTTCAGAGTTAACCGGTTGAGTAGATGAAAGAATCAAAATACCGATTAACTCTTACGTTAGAGAGTTGTACAGAAAAAGAATGAGAAAATGTCGAAAGTCTGGTGCTGCGTGCTTTCCTTAAAGGAGGAGGCATGCAGTTAGAGAGTTCAGAAAGGTAATGTCCGTTATAATAACGACAGTAAAGAGAGAATGAGGCAACATTACGGCTAAAAGAGAGCGAGTGAAGACAGTGAGTAAGAGACGGGGAATTGATGAGACAAAAAGACTTTGATTCCACCCAGTCAAGTACGGCTGTGTGAGTTCAGCCACCCCACAAATGAAGCGTACTCCATACAGGGCGAACAAGACCCCTGTACAGAGACAGCAACTGAGCAGGGGGTGAAAAAACTGCGAAGGCGGTACAGCACACCTAACCTCTTAGAAGCTGTTGTGCAAAGAGAGTATATGTGATCTTTCCAAGAAAGATTACGAGAAAAGGTCACGCCAAGAATGTTAAGAGAAGAGGAAGGATTGCGTTGTTGTTGAAGATAAGGGGGATAGTCGTATGAAAGATTGTGATGAGTAGACAGATGAAGGAACTGGGTTTTTGAGGCATTGAGAGCCACAAGGTTATCTCTGCCCCAATCCAATCAGAGATAGCAGAAAGATCAGAGGTCAGGTGCCCCATAGCCGTCCCACGCAAATCATGGAGTGATTGTTGAGAGGGACACTTCGGGAAGAGGGTGAAGTGAAGAGTGGAATCATCGGCATAGGAGTGAGTATGAGAGGAAGTGCAAATTAAAATATCGTTATAAATAAAAGGAAAAGATTGGGTGAAGGACAAAATCCTGAGGAACACCACTGTTGATAGTTTTGGGAGAAGAACAGTGGCCATCGGCCAGAAAGAAATTAGAGATGAAGGCACAGATAGAAGGATAGGAACCGAAGGATTGCAGTTTGGAAATTAAAGATTTGTGCCAGACTATCAAAAGCTTTCGATATGTCTAGCGCAATGTAAAAGTTTCACCAAAATCCCGAAAGGATGATGACCAAGAATCAGAGAGATATGCAAGAAGATCGTCAGTAGAGCGTCCCTTGCCGAACCCAAACTGACGATCTGAAAGAAGATTGTGAGAAGAGAGGTGTTTAAGAATCTTCCTATTAAGGATAGATTCAAAAACGTTAGAAAGGCAAGAAATCAAAGCAGTTGGACGATAGTTGGAAGGTTAAGAGTGATCACCCTTCTTTGGGACAAGCTGAATGAAATCGAACTTCCAGCAGGGAAGAAAAGTACCAGATGAAAGACAAAGACGAAAGAGTTTGACTAGGCAGGTGTCAGCACTGAAGCACAGTTCCTAAGAACAAGAAGAAGAACACCATCATGATCGTACGCCTTCCTAGAGTTGAGTCCAGAGAGGGCAGAAAGAACATCTTTGGAAGAGATTCTAATTTCAGACATAATAAAGTAAGAGGGAGGAGGAGATGGAGGTACAACAACAGAATCGTCCATGGTTGAATTGGAAGCGAAAGTTTGAGCGAAGAGTTCAGCTTTTCCAAGGAAAGAGACGGCAACTGAGCAGTGTGAATGGAAAAGAGTAGGGAAAGAAGAGGAAGTAAAGTTGTTGAAGAGGTTCTTAGTTAGATGCCAGAAAGAGCGAGAAGAATTAGAATTGGATAGGTTTTCACATTTTTGTCCGATGAAGGAATTTTTGGCGAGTTGAAGAACATATTTTGCACGATTTTGGGTAGAAATATAAGATGAGTGAGAGTCGGGAGTTGGATGACGACGATACCTTTGAAAGTCTCCTCTCTGTTGCGGAGAGCATTAGAACAAGTAAAGTTAAACCAAGGTTTTTTGCATTAGTGGTAGGAACAGAATATGGAATGTACATCTCCATGCCCGAGAAAATCACTTCCGTAATGCGCTCAGCACACTCAGAAGGGCCCCGACTGCGGAAGCAGTAATCATTTCATGCAAAATCACAAAAGTACTGCCTGAGGGCCTCCCAAACAGCGGCGCCAAAGTGCCAAAGTCGTTTCTTCTTGGGACGAACTAAAAGCCGAATTGGAGCGATAGGACAGGAAACAGATATAAGATTGTGGTCGGAGAAGCCGAACGGAGATAAAAGTTTGACAGAGTAAGAAGAAGGATGAGAGGTAAGAAATATATCCAGAATGTTGGGCCTATCTCCAAGGTGATCGGGGATACGAGTAGGGTGCTGTACAATCTGCTCTATGTCATTTAGGATAGAAAAGTTGTAAGCTAGTTCACCAGGGATATTAGTGAACTGGGAGGAAAGCCAAAGGTGGTGGTGAACATTGAAATCTCCTGAAATGGAGATTTCAGTAAAGGGAGAGCGGGATAGAATGTATTTCACTTTTGAAGTGAGGTAGTCAAAGAATTCTGAATAGTCAGTAGAATTAGGAGAAAGGTAAACAGCACAGATGTATTTAGTTTGAGATTGGCATGTAAGCCGTTGCTAGAGGGTATAGAATTCAAAAGATTCGAGTCCAAGAATACGAGAACAAGTTTGGTCATTGAGTACATAGACGCAACATCCACCCTTGTAGTGAAATTGAGTAAAAAGTAAGAGGGTACAGAAAAGGCGTTGCTGTCAGTCGCCCCAGACACCTGAGTTTCAGTGAGGAAAAGAAGAGAGGTTTAGACGAGGAGAGGTGGTGTTCAACAGATTGAAAATTGGAGAAAAGGGCACGAATGTTACAGAAATTAATGAACAGTGAGTGAGGCAGAGGCCCAGAACCTCTCGAATGGGCGGTAGCAGATCCAGACTTGCTACCCGCGTCTGCTTTCCCGGTATCGGCAGCGGAGGAGTTAGGAGTGAGGACATTTATGGTCTCCTCCCCAGGGGACTCCGAGGCTCTTGAAGTTAATGCCTTTTTTTTAATTTTGAAAAGATTATGTTGTCTGTAAGATGCGTGTATATGTAGTGAAGAATAGGGAGAGAAGCGTGTGTTTGAGAGCATGATGGACTGCTCACAGGGTAGATGAGACATGGTAAAAGATCAGCTAAGGAGAACATTGACAGGAGAAACGGGATTTCCAGCACTCTCTATCTCTTGTCTAACATCCCCCCCCCCACTTCCGGAGTACTTCCCTGGTCGATTGGTGTCTACAATCTCCTCCTTCAGATTGAAAACGTTTATCCATCAGTTCTCGTCGGACATGCTGCTCATATGAAAGTGTCAATTGGAAATATGGAGCTTCTTTTGAATTACATAGTGTACACTAAGTACAACTGGCACATCTGTGCGATTCAAAAGTCGTTACGCTTCTTCTTGGCATGCAGCTGAGATATACAAAGTACTGCTGCTTTCTTTGTGAAATAGTCGAGCCAGAGATTTTCATTAGTTAAGCTTTAGTTCTGGGCGTCGTGAAAGCGTCGTGAAAGCGTCGTGAAAGCGATGAACAGCGGGGGTGAAAGATTTCGATACTTTAAACAGAAGTTTCTGCGAATAAGTTAGGCGAAGATAAAAGAAGATGTTTTTGTTGGTCCACAGATTAGAGAAGTTATCAATAACAGACGTTTCGATGAAGTCCTAAATGGAACTGAGAGGGTTGCATGAGAAGCCTTGAAAGCAATCGTCAATAACTTTTTAAGTAAGAACAAGGCACAGAACTACGTGCAGTTGGTTGAGGAGATGCTTGAAGCGTTTAGGTTAATGGGGTACAATATATCCTTAAATGTACATTTCCTGCACTCCCATTTGGACTTTTTACTGACCATCCTTGGTGACGTTAGTTTACGAACATGGGAAAAGATTTCAACATGACATTTTTATACTGGAAAAACGGTACCAAGGCAGCTGGGACCCACCGATGTTGGCTGACTACTGCTGAATATTAATCAGGGAAGCCCCAAATGTTGCCTATAAATGCCAGTCGTCGGCAAAGAGATTTTAGGCATGGTTAATATAATGTTAAGACACCTCCTGTACAATACAACATATGCAGTTTTGTATGCTTTTGGGTAAAACTTCATTTCTCAGTTTTCTCAAGAACTCTACATGATACAAAAATTCCAAGGTCATATTCGTAATCAGCGTTAAAAATTCTATTAATATGAGGGATGCAGAACCTTATCGAAGAGACAAAAAATAAGATAAAATTTGTTGACCAGTGTTACAGTCCTATTGCAGTTATCTGGAGTAAGCGAAAGCAATCACCTGTGAAGGATCTTCTTAATTGTTTCAAGAGTTGATAGCCAGTATGGCGATATGTTAATTCTGTTACAATGAAAAGAAATTAGTGATCCGACAAAACAATTTGTTGATGTCAGAATAAATTAAAATTGTGGCTCATATATATTCAAATAGTTGACAAAGATTTTATTAATGTTACATAAATATTTATTTAGTAGTTGATTCATGCCATACCAAATCAGAGAAAAATAAGAAAAAATTTAATAAACATTTTTTGATGTAGATGAAATTTGACAAACTTGGATATGTTTGAGAAACCTTAATGTTCCACATGTGTGTGTGTGTGTGTGTGTGTGTGTGTGTGTGTGTGTGTGTGAGCCGAGAAAAGATATTTTTTAATATGCGTTTATTACAGAAAACCATCAAGTTTCCCTTCATTACGTCAGTCATCTATGGCTCGATTTACTTGTTCCTGTGGAAGCTCTTCCCATTTTTGAATGATGATCTCGTGTAAATGAGCGACATCTTTTATTCTAGTCCTGTAGACTCGCTCTGCTAAATTCTCCCATATTCCGGCCAAGAATAAAAAAAGTTATTGAAATGGAAGGAAAGCATTTCGAACAAATTTTTTAATAATTTCAGATAAATTTTACGTTAAAAATTATTTTTATAAAAAAATATGGTGCTCTTCCAATATGTGCTCTACCACGAAACTGTGATCTACTATATTCCAACTAATATTCCATATTCCAGGCTAACTAACGAAAATATCACGACTTAACCTAACCAATCGTCAAGGGCGTATAGTTGACCTAACGATTGGTTAGGTTAAGTCATGATATTTTCGTTAGTTAGCCTTATAAGGCTAGTTTCACGGTAGAGCACGTATTGGAATATGGTAGATCACAGTTTCGCGGTAGAGCACATATTGGAAGAGCACCAAAAATATTAAGAAGGTTTAATAATTTTTGCATGTTAAGTAGAAAAATCATACTCTTTCGTTAAATGTTGATAGAATTTGAATTATTTGATATTTTAGTCTGAAAACTTGTTTGCATATAGATAAATACATATGTTTTATTGTGTAGAAGTTTTATTAAAATTGAATGGCAAATGTTGATTTTATAGTCTTTTTAAAATGTATCCTTTTTTTTATGGCACACCCGTATTTTTTATGGCACACCCGTATTTATTTTTACCACCCCCACCCTTATTATCCACTCACCCATCCATCATTTCATTTCCATATTTTATATTTCGTTTTTCCTTTATCATCCCCCATTCCCATTCCATCCCTCTACGCTGGTAGAGTCGTGAACTCTACCAGCGTTAATGTGTTTAAAAACGGTCTAGATAGACATTTTCAAAATATTAACGTTGTTTAAAATAAAAAAACAATTGGCAACAGGAGCTCTGAGGGTGGTAATCGGGATGAGTCTGTTGACGTCTAATGCCAGCTTGTGACATGCCAGCGTGTGATATGCCAGCAAAAAAAAAAAAAAATTAGACTAACACGAACTTAGTTGTAGCTTGTTGAGTAAATTAACCCACTTTTTGTTATTCTTTATACTTATTTTTCTTCTCTCTTTATTGCATGTCTGTAGTTTGCATGTTTGCAAGGTATGATAGTGTTTGAGTTAAGAATGTGTTGTAATGCGTTCTTATTTTACTTCTTTTCATCTTTCACGCCTTTCCAGCCTAGTGGGCTGCATCCTCTACCTCCCTATGGAGTAGAGGATCGGTCTGCCACAGTTGGAAGAATGTGTTGCTTTGAATTAAGAATGTGTTGTTCTTGAGTTAAGAATGTATTGCATGGTTTGTAAGCGTTCTTATTTTACTTCTTTTCATCTTTTTCCGGCAGAGTGGGCTCTACCTCCCTATGGAGTGGGGGACCGTTCTGCAATCTTTCCTATTCTCTCCGACTATTTTTCTGACTTGTCGGCAGTGGCCGGCGGATGATGATGGTGAGTCTTTTTTCTCTTTTTCTGAATGACTGTTAACCCACGAGTGATAGGTGTTGCTACTTACTTAACCCCTTATTCTCTTTTCTTAACCCCCTACTCTTTCCTTTCTCTCGGGCTAACCTTAGAGTGGATCTTAGGGTCTTTGTTAGCCTTAGATTCTGTAGATCTGTAGACCATCATCTCGCAAGATCCTATATATATATATAATATATATATTATATATATATATATATATATATATATATATATATATATATATATATATATATTATATTATATATAATATATAATATATAATATTAAATTTTATTTTTTATTTTATTTTTTATTTTATTTTTTATTTTATATTTAATTTTCTTTTACTAAGTAAGCCTTATGTTTACATTTATGAAACCTTTGTTTAAACTTATCAACTACTGTTTACACAGCTGTGGTTAAAATTTCGTTCTTTTGCCTCTTCCTTTCTCCCCCCCTTCCCATTTTTCACTTGTTTCCATGGCAACCACTCTACTTCGATGCGCACATACTACTGAATTTTGCAGTTTCTCCATTTTCTTTTCCATTTGTGGAGCATGTGCGTGTGCGTGCATCCTCTGCGAGCTTTCCTTATTAAGAGTAAAATGTAAACTGCATTTGAATGGAGTAAAATCCAACAACTGAAAAGAAATATTGATTGGCGATGAGAAGACCAAAATGAAACGAGTAAATATCATGAAAGCAAAAAGACCTTCCTTAAGTTTACAAACAGTGAGCAAACTTCTAAAACAGCTTTTATACGTTCAGTCAGCCGAGAAAAGATATTTTTTAATATGCGTTTATACAGAAAACCATCAAGTTTGCCCTCATTACGTCATCAAGAATCAGGTCTGTGAAAAATAAGGAAGACTTTGATTTCGCGATATGTACTACAAAACAGAACAATAATAATATGATAAAACGAAATTAAATTCTTTGTTGCATATACCGTCCACTTTACTGATTCCGTTCAGGCTAACGACAGACTGTTTTATTTAGTTTTGGGTAAAACCTTACCTTTTGTAGTATGTTAAGAAAACAGTAGCGGTAAAAGAAATTATAGAATAATAATACGACGTATGAAATAAAAAAAATAAAAAATCTATGGTAACAACCCGAACGAAATTTAATACTTCTCTTTGAAAACGATGAAATTTTCATCACAGATAAAAACCAATGGATACCAAAGACCAAAGAAACGAGAGGAAGTTATTGCATTATTCCCTTCTCCCTTTCATCGTATATCTATCTCTTTTACAAGGAAATCAACTGATGCAATATAGGATTTGCAATAAGACGCAGAACACTGATACAAATGAAAAATTAAACACATTGCAATTTGAAACTTCGTACAAGATGGATTCATTTTTAAAACCTCTAAATTTAATTTATGAGTTTTTTTAGGAATCGAATATATATTATATATATATATATATATATATATATATATATATGAAAAGGCTTATTGGCAGACTATAGTCAATATGACAAATATTATTAATAGAATGACAGTTCACATACTAAGGATAGAAATATGTACAGTTGATTAGAAATAATACAGTAATGTAGAAGTTAAGTGGAGCTACAGACAGACGTTTTCGTACCAAGAATTCCATAGCTTAGAGGATAAACAGCAGGACTCATGGATAGCTTGGATAATCGGGTTGGTTGATTTTTTAATTCTTTGCATCAGACTGTATTGAGCACGTCTTGTTACCTCCGAGAAGCTCGGAACATTGCGGTAGCAAACATTTACGAAGCTGAGCATCTCGTGGGTAATTTATGCAAGAGTCTAAAAGACCTGTTGTACGGCAAATTTAGGGTTCTGCCAGAACCTTTTTTATAATTCACCCAGAGTTGCTGACCGTAAATATTACTACAAAAGTACGAAAGAGAGTGTCTTTAGCTGCACTTGTACAGAACCGAAAGTTCCTTATAGTCAAAATCGCTTTAGCACAAGGGCTTCGAGATTGTGTTCCTATATCCGAGTCATCACTCAAGGAGCTGGTAATAGTTTGACCCAAATACTTAAACTCTTGTACTTCCTCAATTACTTCACCTTTCATTTTAAACCTAATATCAGCTGGCTGCTTACAGCTTTTAGGATGAAATTGTATAACCTTAGTTTTTATAACATTAAAAAGAATATCATGTTTCTGCGAATACACTTCGCAGACTTTTAGTAGCCGATCCAGACCTTTAACAGAGGGACTTATTAACACCATATCATCGGCATAAACTAAGTTATTTATCCGTGTGTTATCTACAACATCCCACTGTTGCCTCATTAAGTGAAGCAATTAATCCATCAATATACACATTAAATAACATAGAGGACAGCAAGGAGCCTTGTCTCACCCTGCAAGAGGAGTCAAAACATTCGAATAATACATTGCCCAACCTAACGATAAAAGATTGGTGGGAATACCAAAATTTCAATAAATTTAATATGTACATGGAAACCTTCCTGTCTTCTAGTTTTTTTAAATAAAATATTGTGGTTCACTCTATCATATGCCTTACGTATACCTAGGAAACAGCTATAACAGCTATGAACAGCTATGAATTACTGTCAATGTATTTAGATATTGTTTCTTTAAGTACATAGATACACAGGTCAGTTGAGTCGGACGTTTTAAAAACAAACTGATTAGGAGATGTCCATAGGTAATCATTTAGTCGGAGTAACAAGAGTTTTTCTAGTAGTTTCGAGAAGCAGGAAGCGACAGCAATAGGCCTGTAATTATTGCTGGACAGAATGTCTTCATACTTATTTTTGACCAGGGGCAAGATATATACTCTCATGAACTCTGCAGGGATATAGCTATGAGCAAGCACGGCTGATAAAGGCAGTGATTTATGCCGACATACCACGTCATTGGCATATTTTAAGTTCTCATTCGATAGGTCATCTACCCCTGACGCAGAACCAGTCTTTAACTCTTTAATTAACCTCTTTACTTCAGGAAATGATATCAAAGTATTTTCCCTTGTCCCTCCCACAGTCGTTTCGCTGCAGTCTATCTTAAGATTATCACTCACACTGTTAAGAATGTTAGAGTAGTGGTTTTTCCACAGCTTTGCAATTTCATCCTCCCCCGACACCCCATCGATAGTCAGAGGGAGGACACTTTTGACACCCGTTTGATTCTTAACAAATTTCCAAAATGTGTTAATCGTTATTTATGCAAGCTTCACAGGCTTTTGATGCTCGAATCGACTCTTCTTCCTGTTTACATTGCCTTATGGCCGCCTTATACCGTCCCCTACTTCTACACATATTCATGTATACTGGTCCTAATCTGAGTCTATCATGAAAACACCACAAATCGTAAGCGTCTTTCGATTCCCTCTTCAGGAGGGCAATAAAATCATTCCATCCAGGAATAATCTTAGTTGATAGTTGTAAGATTTAATCAGGGACCTTCCTGCTTCTCTTAACAGGGCTACTATCTTACTATAATACCTATCTATGAGTTTACAGTGAGAATCATTTAAGCAAGGATTACTACAGACTAGATGCAAAATTTCTAAATTATTAAAGAGGTGACATGTTCTCTCTTTGTATTCTATTCTCTGTTGCACATTAACAGTAGACTAATCGACGCGATTATTCTTACCTATTGAGTTCTTGTTGTGTCATGTTACGCATAAATTGGTAAAATTAATTATTTATATACATGCTGCAAACCCACAGGGAAAAAGAAAAATGATTCCAAGGCCTTTCGTGTATTCAGAGCTACATCTCGTCATTCCATATATATATATATATATATATATATAATATATATATATATATATATATATTTAGATGTATATATAGATAGATAGATAGATAGATAGATATACGGAGGAATGACAAAAATAAATAAACACTTTCGGTTTGTCCAGTTTTTGATTTGATAATAAGAGTTTTCTTTGCTCCTCAAAAAGAGACAAAATTGGGTTGGAAAATGCTTAAGAGATATAAAATAAATCAGTAAGAAAAACAAAAAATTTGTGGATGGATCAACTTTTCCCAAGATTGATATAAGCAAATTGGCCACCATCTTATCTTACAAACACTAAAGCTATTTTCACAATAGGACTCAGATTGAAAAAAAAAAGTCTTAGACTTCTTCTCTAGTATCTCACCAGCAACGATGCAGCGAATTTTTGTTTTGTCCAGGTCTATACAACAAAATCCAACTTGCATGAATTATAAAGTCAAAAGTCGCGGAGTGAACCGGTGGAGGCTTTGAACGGAAACTACATATCATAGGAGGAAATCGAATATCGCAATACCTACGAAATACGAGTTGTAGCACGAAAGAAAGGAAAATATATCCCTATCGGACGCAGGCGGAAGCAGAATTGGAGAACCAAACAGCATGAAATGAAATATGACGAAAATCATACTCAAATTCCCGATTTTTACGAATACACTCTGATTCGGCTTTAATAATAATAATAATAATAATAATAATAATAATATTATTATTATTATTATTATTATTATATACTCTGGCTGGAAGCGACTCGTGCACCAACCTTGTATGTAAGTGATGCTCCTATACACTCGTACTACTACCTTCCTACCACCAGAGAAATCTTCACACTTTATCTTTTTCAAGATCTCTCTCGTTATTTTCTTTCCTTCGCATTCCTTTCTTCTTCATTGTCTCTTAAATTAATTTTCTAATTAATTTTCTGAGAAGAATTGGTTCTCACATATATTTTCCTCTTTCTGCTAATATTCGCTTCAGTCGAAATCCGTTCTACCGTTTCATTGTTCAGTGTCTTCCTTCAAATTATGCAATACTGTATAAGAACCAATTTCACTTTGCATCTAAGACTCAGCGTGTCTCCACGTCACTCGAGAACATCTTTCGTGTGATAGACAAACGACACAGCTCTCATTGTCAAATTAGTTTGTATTAGAAAACTTCTTTATATCCACATTATAGTGAAATTTTACTATAAAAAAAATTATAGTAAGCAAACTTTGAAACGTACCGTAAGAGAACCAGAAATTATTAAAAATGTTTCAATCCGTAAGGAAACAACGAACCACATCATCATAATGAAGAGAAACATATTCGCAGGCAGCCGAAATATGATCCAATATAGGTATTTGGTTGTCTTCCCTCTTTCATGATACCTTTGATAGAGTAATCCAATACAGTAGTCCTTGAATCTAAATATGAAGCATATATATGTATATATTGTTTGCATACAGACTAGTTTTCCTGTTCCTCATATATATATATATATATATATATATATATATATATATATATATATATATACACAAACTCTTTGGGTAGTTGGTTTTACAAAAAATGCACATCGTAAACGCTCTTTCTTCGCATATTAATAAATTCAATTAAAGTGATATAAACGCGAATAAAGTTGGATGCTCGTGATACTGTTTTGCAGAACTAAATGGCAAAGTTTGCGAATGTATAAAGATTTAAAAGCAAACTTAGATTGTTTATTAATATTGTTTTGAATTTAAAATCGGCTTGTGTGAATGGAAAAAGGCGAGAAGTCATTGCGATGTAAATGAATAAATGAATAAACGGAATTTAAAAGTCAAAATCGTAAATAGAGCTTTAGAAAGTCATTATTAAGAGTTTTGGCAAAAAGATTGTGCAGATACTATGCAATTTGTTTTCATTTTATATATATATATATATATATATATAAATAATGAAAACTAATTGCATAGTATCTGTACAATATTTTTGCCAAACTCTTATATTCGCATATGTACTGCATATAGGGGAAAGTGGGGCAACTCGGGAATCGTAAGGAAATCACAATTTTGTAGGCATATAGGAAGAGTATTTGGACCCATTAAATACAAAAACATTTATCTTCACCTTCTGTCTTCCATTCTGTATCACTTTTTATAGCGTTCTAGCTTTGTGTTAGGTGTAACTGAAATTTGAGAAAGCAGTTGCAATTTTTTGGTAAAAAAAATCGTGGGGCAACCCGGGAAACCCGGGGTTCCTTTTTGCCCCTTTTCCCAAATTTCAGTACCACGCGGTCACTAATGAAATTTCAGACACGACGATACGTTAAAATCAAACAGTGATCCATAAGTAGCCTATACACAGAAAGCAACAAAATAACTTCTTACAGCTTTGGAATTATGAATGAAGGAAAAATTCGCTGATGATAAATCAAATGGAGAAAAAAATAAGACTTTCTAATTTTTGCAGAGGAGCGTGACGCAACCCGCCCCGTACCATGTCTCAAGGCCACTGATCAGTGTCGGCACCGACGGAGATAGATTAAAACTAGATGGCAGCACTAGTTTGGGCTGTAGAAAGGGTGTTCTGAGTTGCCCAAGGGTCCCGAGTTGCCCCACCTTCCACTACTGTATAATGCACCTGGGTGGTGTAGTGGTTAGCATTGCTGCTGACTGTGAATGCATCAGCCTGGTTTGATTTCCGGCGCAGGCAGACACCGTGTAGCTCACCCAGCTGTTCAATTTTCGTTTGGTTAGTAGATAAATTGGTACTATAAAAACCTCCCAAAGGAGGCTGGATGCGGATGACACGGATGAGAACGCGTGGTTCTAGAATTCGAACTCGGGACCTGAGTAAGAATCGCGACCGCTACCATTACAGTACGATGAGGTGAAAACTAACACAACCTGTCATGTTTTTCAGCAATCGAGGAAACCCATAACGCTCTCGCGCCAAAGGTGTTTTAGGCGTTAAACACTCCGCATTCGAGGTAATAACATTTAATTCAAATCGCTCTTTGGTGTAGCATTGGCGTCATGGTACCCCCGTGTTACACCAGAGCGATTTAAATTAAATGTTCCCATTACGAGTGTGTGGGGGTTGCGTGTTAACACCTAAAACACCTCTGGACACGAAAACGTTACGCGTTTTCTCGGTTGTTGAGATATATGACGGGTTGCGTTAGCTTTTACCTCGTTGTAGTGTGGTGGTAGCATTCGCTACTCCTATTCAAGAGGTCCTGAATTCGAATCCTGCTGTGTGGTATTTTGTAATATATATATATATATATATTGGCATCGTGATGAGTTCGTTATACATACATTCAATGTCAGTCCAAATGAAATAGATAAAAAAAAATGAAGTAGATAAAACAATGATTTATATCCGACAGATTTAAGTGAATTTAAAATGTAAGAGTGAAGCTGCATTCGATAACGGTTCCAATAAATTATGGCTTGTCTGCATATCGAAGAAAACATTATTCTCCTCATGGTTATACGCCCTTCTTACTTTATCCGTTTATCCGCTCGAATTGACGCGACGGTGAGCTTATCTCGCTTCGGAAACTGCCTGTTTACATTGTCAAGCGAGAGTATACGCTTAACGCTTAACAGGCTTTGCGATCGATGAAGCTACTGTATATAGGGAAAGACTAGCATACTTAAACGATTGTCATATTATTCGATCTCTCTATAGATGACAATTATTTATACAGAGTAGACGCAAAATTTAGAAGCAATGGGCTATAGTTTACAACTATGAAACAATATTTCTTATACTGTATTGATTCCAGTCTTTGTGGACACTTTATGTACAATAGTTTACCCTAACATATTCACGGGTATAATAATATATATAATAATAATGAGTTGTACGGATATGTATGAGTTAAATTTAGAGTGAAGAGAGAGACATTTGTTGGTTGACTGTGAAATAACTTTTACCCTTTGTCTAAACTGCTTTCAAGATTGTTCTCATTTTACTTAAAAATACAGCAAGTGGGAGCCAAAAACCAAAAAGTATTTCTATGTAAAATTCAAGATAAGAAGACGTGCTTTTGTTACTCTTATCTCATGAGTTTTAACATTATATACAGTATATACATATATATATATATATATATATATATATATATATAATATATATATATATATATATATATATATATATATACTGTATATAATGTACAAGAATGATTTATATCCGGCGAATTTAAGTGAATTTAAGACGTAAAAGTGAAAGCTGGGTCCTTTCTGCTTAGCAGATGGCTGGTGAGGGAAGTTAAATTTTGGGGCCTCTTTGTTGGTGACCCGTTGCCCACGTTTGGCTCCCATCATGTAAAAGAAAAAAAATTCAGTATTTGCCATTTACCATTACTTATTCAGACTATGGTAGATTTAATTATTCCAGAAGGGTTCCTTGTTCCATGCACATTAGGTCTGTGTATTTCGTAAAAGTTATCTCAGAGAACTATTTTGAGATATGCACTTTTTGTATATGCAAAATTTATCCTTCAGTAGGACTCGAACCCTGGTTCTCTGACTCGGAGACACGGGTGCTGACCATTCGATTACAACAGGAAAAGTTAATAACAATCTAGCAACATTTGATCACCGGAGGGAAACACCGAACGTTTACCAGACAAATTTGAATTAAACGATGCCCATTGGCTCAGTAGTATGACTGCAAAATGGGAGAATGCAACTGCAGTGCAATGTTGATCAATGTTGCAAAGGGGGAGGGGTTGGCACCCATGAGGGAAGGGGATTGGCATCCGTGGGGGGATGGGTTTAGCTCCAAGCTGCATGAAGGGGGAGAGGGGTTTGAAAGGAGGCCAGGGAGAATGACCTCCCCCCCAAAAGGGGTACCCTAACCTGACCTAGGAAGGTAACCTAAGAAAGAGAGGAGAGAGATCTTTTCGCTGGCATGTCTCGTCGCATACTGAAGTTCTTGACCTCCTCAGTTGGCATAGAAGGTGTAACCTGGCTTAGAAGGCGTAATTCGCTTACAAGGCTTAATCAGCCAGTTGGCTTATTTAGAAGTCATATATATATATATATATATAATATAATATATCGAGGTGGCTTAATCAACCAGTTGGGTTGTTTAGAAGACAGTATATATATATATATATATATATATATATATATATATATATATATATATATCTGAGACAATCCATAGGAATAGTTGCCAGATTGCGCTATTTAATTAATTTGTATATATTTAATGGAGAGATGTTCTCCGTATAACGAAGTTCTTGACAGCCCTAGTCGACTTAGAAGTCAATGCAAATATATATAACTTTTGTAGTGCCGTTAATTTTGGCGTGGAATAATCAAATAATATCATTTATATACACTTTGAATAATAAAACACAACTACGGCATTCTGTTTATTTAGTTGCAAAACGAGTTATTTAACATGGAATCAATTATTTAATATACACTTATTCGAAATATATAGGAGGTAAATATACAATAAAAGATAACAATAGTAGAAGAAATCTATATACCAAAAAATACACACTTTAAGCGAGGAATATGCTTGTAAAGACGATGATTTAATTGCGATAAATGAATCGTGGCTTAGCACTGAAACACGTGACTTTGTAGGGGCGTATCAAATTAGAGGTTATAGACTTTTTATTAAAATCAGAATAGGTAGGCGAGGAAGCGATGTTATGTTGTATATCAAAGATAATATTGCGAACGTTATAAAAGGAAAGCACACAATTCCAGAACCGATAGATTCGACTATAGCAGAACTTAAATTGAACGATTTCAAACTTGTTGTTGCGGTTATATATAGGCCCCCTAATCAAACAGCTGAGACGGACGAAGCGTTATATCGTGAACTAAAGAGAATAATCGGTAGTGAGCAGGCTTTAGTTATGAGTGACTTTAATTGCGCCAAGGTGAATTACGATACAATGCAGGGTGACGCGGAAGGTAATCGTTTAGTTAATTTTCTCAAGGATAGCTTTCTTATTCAAAAGGTTGGGGACAGTATTTTAGATTTAGTAATACCTACGGATGATAGGATAATCACGGATCTTCAAGTAATAGAACAGTTAAGCAATAGCGATCACAATATGGTAGAGTTTCTCCTCTCAGTAAGTCACTGGAAACCAGCTAACTCGACTAAAATTCCTAACTTCCAGCACGCAGACTTTTGTAAATTTAGAAATGAATTGTCAATCGTTAATTGGGAAAACGTAATGGAGATCTTCAACGCAAAAATAATGTGGGAATCGTTTGAAACAGTATTTAGGACTATAAATGAAAAATGTGTACCGTACAAGATTAAGCATGCGAAAGTAAACAACAAACCCTTGTGGTTTAATTCTAGAGTAGGAGATATTATAAAGAGTAGAGATCTACAGATCTACAGAAGCTAAGGCTAACAAAGACCCTAAGATCCACTCTAATGTTAGCCCGAGAGAAAGGAAAGAGTAGGGGGTTAAGAGAAGAGAAGAGAATAAGGGGTTAAGTAAGGAGGAACATCTATCACTCGTGGGTTAACATTCATTCAGAAAAAGAGAAAAAAGACTCACCATCATCATCCGCCGGCCACTGCCGACAAGTCAGAAAAATAGTCGGAGAAAATAGGAGAGGGGTGAAAGATGAAAAGAAGTAAAATAAGAACGCTTACAAACCATGCAAACACAGTCTTAACTCACTGTCATACCATACAAACTACAAACATGCAAGAAAAGAGAGTTACAGACATGCAAAGTAAGGAGAGGATAAGAGAAAGAAAAGTAGGTAAAGTTAAACAAAAAGTGGGTTAGTTTATGCTACGAGCTACATCTACGTTCGTGTTAGTCTATTTTTTTTTTTTTATTTTATTGCTGGCATCACACGCTGGCATGTCACAAGCTGGCATTTATCTTGAACAGACTCATCCTCGACCACCACCACCAGAGCTCTTGTTGCTAATTGTTTCTGTTTTTTATTTTAAACAACGTTAATATTTTTAAAAATGTCTGTCAAGACGGTTCTTAAACACATTAACGCTGGTAGAGTTCACGACGGGCGCGGGAAGATTATTCCAAAGAAGTTTTTAGCGATATTAGTAATGAAACGTCTGCCACGCAACTTAAATCCGTTATTACGAGTATTACTATTATCGAAAGTAAACAATTTGTCAAAATTTACGTTATCGATGTTATTAACGATTTTGAAAGCTTCAATAAGCTCCCCCTTAATCTCCTAGTTTCGAGTGAATACAGGTCTAACTCTGTAATCCTATCTTCATAAGGCTTGTTGCGCAATGACGGAATTAGTTTCGTGGCACGACGCTGAACCCTTTCTAACCTATCAATATCCTCACGCAAGTACGGGCACCAAAACTGAACAGCATATTCTAAATGAGGCCTGACTAGGGACTTGTAAAGGGGCAATATAATATCCTTCGATTTAAATTCGAAATTACGGGCTATGAAGCCTAACATTCTATTAGCTTTTGTGCAAGACTCCAGGCACTGGTTCTTAACCTTTAAATCCTTAGATACGCGTACGCTTAAATCTACTTCCTCGTCAACGCTCGCCAACTCCCATTATCCATCGTGTACGTGTAATTATTGTTAGGAGAACCTACATGCAAAACTTTACATTTTTCTACGTTAAATTGCATCTGCCACTTATCCGTCCACTCCATAATCCTAATTACATCGTCTTGGAGCCTATTTCTATCGTCCTCGTTAACAACTTTACCGCCTATTTTAGTATCGTCCGCGAATTTTGACACGTTACTAGTCAATCCTACATCTATGTCGTTAATGTAAATTACGAGTAGTCACGGGCATAACACTGAACCCTGTGGGACACCGCTACCTAAATCCAACCACCCCGATTCACTAAAATTAACTACCACCCTCTGCCTCCTAGCACGAAGCCATTCTTCTAACCAGTTAGCTTCCTGACCGCGTATACCGTGCGCTTTAACCTTCGCAATTAATCTTTTATGCGGAACTGTATCGAACGCCTTTTTAAAATCTAAATAAATAACGTCAGCCGCTCTATGCCTATCGTATTCGCGCACTATTTCGTTATAAAATTCTAACAAATTAGTTAAACAAGATCTATGGCGTCGAAACCCATGCTGACTACTATTAATCAAATCTCTACTTTCTAAGTGATCGATGATACGATCCCTATTTATGGATTCCAAAAGTTTACCTACAATTGACGTTAAGCTAATGGGTCTATAATTACTAGGTACCGTGCGGTCGCCTTTTTTAAAAATGGGCGTGACATTAGCTAATTTGAAGTCTTAAGGAATAATCCCCGTTTCGAGTGACTGATTAAAAATCTTCGTTAAGGGACCTACGATAGCGTCTTTCAAATCTTTCAAATGTCTGGGATAAAAAGCGTCAGGGCCTGGAGCCTTGCTAACTTTTAGCCTATCGATATAATGTACAATCTCACCCTCGTAAACAGTTATTTCATCCAAAATAGTCTCGCTACTAAATGGAACGATATCGTCCACGTCGGGGACATTATTTACGTCTTCTACGGTAAAAACTGTCGCAAACAAGTTATTGAAAATACTAGCCATCGCCTGAGTGTCAGAAGCGAAAGCGCCATTAACACCCACTAGAGGGCCTATGTTATCTTTTATCGGCTTACGATTATTGACGTATTCAAAAAACTTTTTTGGATTATGTTTACTATCCGCAGCTATAAGTATCTCTAAATTACGCTTGGCATTCCTAACTGATCTTTTAACCTGACGTCTAAGCTCGATATATCTATTAAAGTTAGCTGCCGTGCCATTGCGCTTATTAAGTATATACGCTCTATTACGCTCGTTTATGAACTCGCCTATTTCCCTAGTCCACCACTTGGGCCTACCATGATTTCTAGCGCGCTTGGGCCTACGAGGAATAAACTCCCTTTCAATATTCATAAAACTTTCTTTAAACGCCACCCAATGCAAATTTGTGTCATTACCCATAAATAAGTTATCCCAGTTCACTACTCTCATCCTATCCGCAAAACTATAAAAATTAGCCCTACGAAAAATCAGGGACTTCTATTACGTTACTATCCTTAGTGTTTTCTATCGATAACTTAAACCTAAGAATTTGATGATCACTACATCCTAAACTCTCGCCTACTTCTAAACCTTAGACTATATTCTCGCCGTTCATCATCACCAAATCTAAAATATTGTCACCGCGCGTTGGTTCGGTAACTATCTGTCGTAAAAAGTTATATTCCATAAACTCAATCAATCTCAAACCCTCCTCATTACCATTAAAATTCTCGTAATTAACATTAGGGCAGTTAAAGTCTCCAACAATTATACTATTCCGATTGTCAATAAAATTACCAAGAAGTGAGTAAAATCTAGTATCTGTATCGAGGGGTTAGGTTGAACGAGAGGTCAATAAACAACAACAAAATTAAAACTAATACTACGCGCCCTAACTTCAACACATATCACAGTTATTGCTGCCGGAAAATCTAACTTAACCTCGATAGCCCTAAGGGAATTACGAATGTACAGCAAAACGCCTCCACCAAACCTATGTAACCTATCATTAGTAAAGAGTTTAAAACCCGGTATATCAAGTTCCCCCCAACAAGTCCAGAGTCACGGTATTTAACCAAGTTTCAGTGATAGCAACTATATCGTAGTTGCCGGAATAAATTATCGCCTTAAATTCATTTAATTTATTTCTAATACTACGCGCGTTACAATAAAAGACGTTTAAGTTATTTTTTACCACGGGCAAACGTTTTAAACTATTTTTCACGTCGGGCCCGCGTTCCCCGGACCCACAACTTTTAAAGAAGGCTTCGACCTATACAGCTTTCGCACGTTTTCGTCTATTAACCTACCTAGCCTAGCATTACCTATTTCATTAAAATGCACCCCATCTTTTATAAAAAGGCTAGGATCACTGAATTTGGACCACAGCTTTACGAAGGGTACATTTTCCTCAGCACAAATCTCTTCTGATTTATTATTCAAAAATATTGTTTTTGACGTAATCCTAAGACCCAACCCGTGTCTAGGGGTAATTCCTAGAACTAAAGACCTATCTGACCTCGCCTTCAGGGACCTAATTAACCCCCTATATCTCTCCAAACGGTCAGACACTCTCGTATCGGGCCTATACGAGTCGTTGCCTCCTACCATCGTCACCAACATTGAGTGACGGGAGGCAACGTCAATCCTATCCACTTCGTCTCTAACTCTGTCAACCCTGACCCCTGGGAGACAGACCCTCCTCCTCTTGGTTGGATGCCGTTCAACGAACTCTTTGTCCATGTGGCGCACTAAAGAGTCCCCGATTAAAATAGTTTCCCCCTCATTCACGTCCCTTTCGAAATGGGCGAAAGGGTTCGAAACCTCGATAAGGGGGGGATTCCTATCACCTAACGTACGCGGCCTAGCTCCACCCTTAACTTCTCTAAATCCCTCGCTATCTACTACTCTCGGACCAACCTTAACTCCGTTCTCAACTCTATCCAACCTTCCCGACAAGCTACCTAAACTAGAAGCTAGGTTACGCACCTCACCCTTCAAATTACTAACGTCTTCAACGTTAGTATTGGTTCGGCTTCCGTCAACCGTAGCCCTACCCCTGCCCTCATCAAGCGTTGCAAGTCTCTCCGTTACCTCACGTACACTGCGTTTTATGTCAAATATTTCCTCAATTAACTCGCAAAAGAAACAGACTGATCTCTCGGTAATCGCCATAGGACCGCCGTTATAATCTTTAAATTCCGAATACCACCGGTTTACCCTACACCTAACACACGACGCTTTCTGCGACGGCATCGCGCAGTTAAAAATTAGTTTAAACAGTCACAAATTTAAGTTAAATTAAGCCGGCACGCTATGAAAACTTCTAAATCGCTAAAAAACACTAATATTCAATTATTTAACTATAACAACGTGAATATAAACGCACGTATATAAAATTCAAAACTTTCCAAAAGTAAAATTCATAGCAATATGCAAAAGTAGATGCAATATCAGAGAGCTCAGGAAATGCGTCCGTTCAGTGCGATAAAGACAATTTGTGGTTACGAAACAACTACATATCTCTAAGGCGTGAAGCGAAAAGTGTAATAAAAAGTTCAAGCGCAAATTTGAAATCTCCATAGCTCGTGACGGCAAAGAAAACCCCAAGCGATCTTTCAATACGTCAACAATAGGAATCCAGTAAAAAATGTCTTGGGGCCGTTGAAAAACTTTAACGGAGAGCTAGTTCTGAAAACAAGCAAATGGCTACCCTGCTAAACGAATGTTTTTTCGTCAGTTTTTACTATAGAAGATGTAACGAATATCCCTACGGTCATAGACAATACTTATAGTGGTAATACTTTGGATAATATTGTGGTTAGTGAAAGGGAGGTAATGTGCTATATTGATAAAATGAAAATGCGTAAATCACCGGGGCCGGATTCCATATATCCCGTACAACTAAAAGAATTAAAAGAAAGCATTATTGTACCGCTAACAACGATTTTTAATGCGTCTATTTCTGAGGGGTGCGTACCAGATAATTTCAAGTTAGCAAATGTAACACCTATCTTTAAGAAAGGCGATAAAGGTGCGGTGGGAAATTATAGGCCAATCGGTTTAACGTCTGTTGTAGGTAAGCTACTGGAATCAATAATTAGGGATCGTATAGTCGAACACTTGGAATCTCATAACTTGGATAGAAATAGCAGCACAGTTTTAGGCGAAACACATCTTGCTTAACTAATCTTTTAGATTTTTTTCAAAGCGTGGTTGAAGTTTACGATAGTCATCGGGCGGTTGATATAATGTATTTAGATTTTCAAAAAGCACAAAAGACTCATTAAAAAAACTAAGGCTCATGGAATCAGGGGTGTAGCAATAAATTGGATAGAAAAGTGGTTGCAAGGTAGGAAACAGAGGGTGGTTGTTGATGGAGCGGAGTCGTGTTGGGCTAATGTAGCGAGCGGCGTTCCTCAGGGTTCTGTATTGGGCCCCTTGCTTTTTCTTATATTTGTATATTAACGATTTAGATGTCGGCATAGTCAGTACGGTTTCAAAGTTTGCGGATGACACGAAACTGGGTGGTAGGGCGATTAATGACGGAAATAGAGGTAAAATTCAAGAAGATCTGAATAAAATCGTTGATTGGTCAGTCACATGGCAAATGAGATTTAACGTCGATAATTGCAAAATTTTACATATAGATTTGCGTAACGGTAATTTTGCGTAGAGTATGTCAGGGAAGGAGTTAGCAGGCGTAGAGCAGGAAAAAGATTTAGGAGTTATAGACACTGGTGATTTAAAAGTGGCGAAACAAAGTACAGCAGCGGCCAATAAAGCGAACAAAGTGCTAGGTTTTATAGCTCGGAATTTTGAGTACAAATCGCGCGATATTATTGTTCCTCTTTATAAATCATTAGTTAGACCCCATTTGGAGTACGCGATCCAATTTTGGAATCCGCATATGCGAAAAGATATAGACAAAATTGAAAGAGTTCAAAGATGAGCAACTAAGTTGATTCTGTCGCTTAGGTCAAAGTCGTACGAGGATAGGCTTAAGGAGTTAAAATTGACTACACTCGAGACTGGGAGGCTAAGGGGTGATCTAATCCAGGTTTTTAAAATTATGAATGGGTTCGATAACGTAGATAGGGATAGCTTTTTCGAAATATCTCAATATAATAGGACTAGAAATAACGGGCGTAAGTTGACAAGTAGAAGGTTCGAGACAGCAGTTGCCAAAAACATTTTTGCGCATAGAATAGTAAATAGCTGGAATAGTTTGCCGGTAGGAGCAATTAGTAGCACGTCTATAAACATGTTTAAAAATCGATTAGACGGATATGTTGATAGATTGGGTATAATTTTAGGTTGTAAAATTAAGGCCTTCTGGTTCGGAACCCACGTAAAATTGTAGGTCCTCTCCGCCACCACGGAGGACAAGCACAACACACAATTACGAACACAGTTAGGTAGACCAGCCATGAGTGGATCCTAGGGTCTTTGTTGGTCCGAAACATTGTAACATTATAACAATATATATATATATATATATATATAATCATAAATAATAATAGTACAGTAGAAATCTATATACACGTGTATATATATAAATAAGCATCAAAAATAATAATAGTACAGGAGAAATCTCTATACACGTTTAATATATGTACGCGCAACCAAAAATACACACTTATATATAAATTTAAAAAATAAAAGGGTAGAAGAATTCCAATACATGGATAATATATATATACATATATATATACACCTCAAAATATTCGCGCTTTATGTTCTACTGCGCTTAAATAAAATACTAAACTCGCATGTGATCGAGTCTACAGTTACATCCTCGTTGCTTTGTACTCAACAATAAATACGATTTAACTTCATTTCACCACTCAAAGTATGTGGAAATCTATATTCAATGTAAAGGGCTTTCAGATCGCTTAACACTATTTTTGTACCCATTTTACAATTGGTTGGCAAGTTATCACTCTTTTTAAACGCGGATAAAATACATTCAAAAGCATGCACAAAGAGGACATCGTTTGCCACAACATCATTATTAAATTCAAGTTTATAAACACTCCTTTCCAAACGGGGATTTATTCTTTTCATTCCGAGCATTTCAATCGTGAACTCTTCTTCACAGAGCATATCGACAATTCAAGTAATCTTCTAAATCGTGCCGACAACTGACCATTATATAAAGAAATAGCTCTTCAGGGTAAACAGTGTAGGTGAGCTCAGCCCTGTACCGCTCAAGTCCTTTGTACCAAAATTCAAGATATTTTGAGAAGTCTATACTTTTTAAATACGCGTCCAGTTCCAATCCCTTCTCGCCTTGTTCAGTCCGACAATTGGTAAAACCGTCGAGCAGAGCGGTGAACGCGTATTCAAGAACTGTGTCAAAATAAAGCATAACGGCAACACGCGCGTCTAATGCAGGCTTTAACTTGCGGAAACCGACGACTTCAAACATTCTGTCGAGAATGAAACGGTTTCGCGTGGGGATAAGGGCGTTATTGTCAGATGCATTCTTCCATATCAACCGTATATGAATGCACGGCTGGTGTCGTTTTATACACAACGTACAAATAACAGCGTATGAGGGTGCATCACTAATCTGCTCTCTTTTTGTGCTTACACCTGCAGGTTTTTCATAACGGTCCTCACCCCACTTCTCAACCGCCACGAAGATTCTGTTCATCTCCTCAACACTTAAATAAATTACGTTCCGTTTACCAGATTTTGAGTGTCTACATCTCGTTTCAAGTACATAATTAACAGCACCGGTTTTACGCATGAACACACGCACTGACTTCGTCACGGACACGTCGTATACGGCATTGATGATACTGCTCAACGGAAGCTCCATCGTATATTGGTTTTCTATTGTGAGGAGTGCACGTCCAGTCGGGTCAAGCTCTGAGGTGACTATGAGCAGCCGGGCACGGCTTGTCTCGGTGGGAGGTGTGGGAGGATGAATCACACGGGCGCGTCATACCAAACTTTAGTGATTCGTGCACGGGGCTGTTTGAACATGAAAGAATCACCTGAATATTTGTAACCCATTACACCGGACATTCAGAATTTTTCCGATACATGAAGTAATAACAGCTTTAATATTTTATCGGAACCATACATCTTCATTCATTTTCTCGCACATTAACAATCCGGCGCTCTATTTGAGAGAAACATGTGTCCATATCTGTCCTTTTGGCTTAACAAGCGATAATCATCCCTAAACTCTCTTAAAATCTCGCACAAGCCTTTAGCCACAACCTCACTGCGAACCTCATTATGATATATATGAACGTAATGATAAAAATATTTAGGCTATCCATAATTACAAGATTTATATTCTCAGACGCAGGTTAAGCGTACTCGGTGTAGTGTAACATGACATAATAGCACTTGTCACTCCATTCGCCAACAAGATTCACAACCCATACCCGTTGTTTCTCTTCTGCACGTGATGCTTCTTCCACTTCGCGATGTATGTGCGCCTTTACGCAGTTTAGTCCTATAACGTAGTCCATTACATCGCTTGAGCCACGAAAGCCCGCATTGCTCTCGCCAGAATATACGTAGAGTATTTGGACTTCCTGCTCCTCACGCTTCGCTCGGGTCAATATTGCCACAATAGTCTCAAAGGAGGGAGGACGAGGGATGATTCTTTGAGAGTTCACCACATCTGAAGTCTTTATCGAATACACTTCATGAATGTCGAGCACGCAATATCAAAGGTAACCATCAATTTTTTCCGTCTACGTGAGAATTCTTCAAAATACACGTTTGAAATCCACGGTTTGCTGAGGTTAACTGAGGACGCAGGGCAGAGATATGACCCGTTAGTAGCTGGAGTCACGTGACCCTTTGATTGTCTTGCGCCATACAGTGGGCGGTTTTTAGCTTTTCTTGTACACACACACCCACACACACACACACACACACACACACACACACACACACAAAGGAGAAAATGAAACGCTAATGAAACATGATTTATTTTAAATAAATAAACATATCGTCAACAAATAAGTGTAAAAATGAACAATGAATAATTCCTATCTTTATACATTTTTATATTCATTCGTGTAATTCTTACATCCATTCGTATGATTCTTATATTCATTATATTCATTTATATAATTCTTATATCCATTCATGTAATTCGTATATTTATATAATCCTGTATATTCTTATATAATTATATTCATATAATCCTTATGTTTACCTAATCCGTGTATTTATATAATCTTTATATAAATCCTTATATTCATTATATTCATACAGTACTTATATTTATATAATCTTTATACTCAAATATTCGTTTTTACATAAGGACCAAAATCGCATAACGCAAGTTTGGATGTATTTTTTTTATTTGCTTTTTATTTTTTCAGTGTCACAACCATGCGACCTACCATTTCTATGGTTGAGCCGTATCCATGTTTGTGCCATCAGAAGTTCGCTGTGGTAAGCGAATGTCCCTTAATTTCATTCCCTTAAAGTACAAACAAGACAATCGACGGTTTAGATCGTTTAACATTTTCATCAGAATATTAGAATATTACCCATATCTCCATTTTCCATTTGTTATAGAATTTATGATAATTAATTATTGTTGTCTTGCATCTAACCCTCATCCCTAAATTTTATTAGATTATGCATGCACATTGCATGTGGCATGATTGGAACCCTTGGTTGTACTTTATTCATTTACTTAATTCTTCCTCAAATGTACTAATTCCTTAATATTTACTGTATACTCGTTAAGTATATATATTTAATTAATAGTTTCACTCACTCTTTGTACAATGGCTATAAACCTTTCTTACTGTAAAAGTATTTCTTTGAGTAAGGTTGGACACGTGAGATTTTTAAAGTTAGGGGTATGAGATATAAAGACGAGATAGTGTTGTATTACGTTGAAGATTTGAATGGGGAAGAAATTCCAGTGGGCTTTTACGGCGAGGAGCTACAGAAAGTGACATTTAATTTAGGAAAAAAAGTGTTTAAAGTTGAAAATTTTAGGCAGCAAAGGTTCAGGAAAGAGAAAAGTGTACCTGGTGAAATGGCTAGGGTACACAGAAGCCTTCAACATCTATATAAAAGTTGATGCAATAATGATGCTTAAATAGTATGCAACATGGCGCCTAAACATTTCTACGTCACACTCCCGTCCTCTTCTTCTCTATCTGTACATCCTAACAACACCCTAGTCAACTTTGTAACAGAACTCCATGGGCCCATTGAATTGGACCGTGAATCATATGAGGTAGGAATATGCGAATTACAACTGGCTACCAAATTTTTAAGTATTGATAATAGAGAATCGGTTTTTACAGTTCTTAGAAACCGTGAAAGGCCGTGTGAAAAGGCCGTGGTAACTCGGGACGAAACCATGCGCGCCGCCCGGAGTGGGGAGGCACAGTACTACACTACAGTAGTAACACTAGACCGGGTTATTATGGCGCAGCCGAGGATTTTGTGAGAGACTTAAATGGTAGTTTGAAAAGTTCAAATCTTACATCTGATTAGGATATGAAATCGTAAACAAATATACCCGGCACATACTTTGACTCTAAAGTCAAAGGCTAACAGAAATATTAAAGACAGAGGGCTGTTCAAAATTATAACCTAGGGCGGATACGGGGCAGCCATCTAAAGAAATACTTTTCACGAATCACAACATGACTTGCGCAGCTTAATGTATCAGCTGAAATTGGAGAAATTGAACGATAATTACCCTCCCCTGGACATGTGCTATATTTATAGCAATATCGTGGAAAATCAGTTTCTTGGGGATACCCAGGTAGTCCGGTTGCACGGGGTGGGAACCCCGCATTGTTTGTTATAAAGCAAATCTTGACATATTTTGAAAGCTTATACCACCCCATTCAAGAACCCCCGCTTGGCTTTTTCAATATGGCCGCCATTTTCCAAAATGGCAGGCGAAACTGAAAAATCCCATATCCTGGTCAATACTTGATGGATTTTGATGATCTTGGTGTCATTTCTAGTGGTTTTAGGATGATGAGTCGATCTGGAGGGGTTGCAGATACTTTGAGAGTCGTTTTGACTCACATTCGTCAATACTCAAGGTCATTGGAGGTCAAACGGGCAGTCGTGGAAATATTTTGGTGATCTTACTGTCGTTTTTATAGTTTTGGGCGAGACTGAGTAGTTCTATAGGTACATGATAACAGTAGGATATCATTTTGCAACTCCATGGGTCAAGTCAAGGTCATTTGAGGTTAAAATTTGGCCTTGAAATATGATAATGCCACAGTTGACATCACTGTATTTGCTTTATTTCAGTGGCCATTTCTACAATCTAGCTAACTGCTGAGCACTTAGCATCTTTTCTGCAGATAAAACCAGATCATAATGCTTAAATGACATAACCCACATTATATGGATATGGATATTCGGATATAAACCACAATTTATGCGGAAGTGCAGGGCACATGCATTCTATGGAAGGTTGCAAAGCTACAAGATATGACCTCGTAAGCAAAACAAAGCTCACACCTAGCTGGGGGATTGGCATTGACAACTTTGATGCAGTTATTCACATTAGGTAACCATTTATTGGGGGCAAATATCAAAAGACATGGTTGTGTCAGGATCGTCAGGATCATCAGTCTACCTTTCGTTTGCGTTTTGGTTCAATGGATTGCTGCAATCCAAGCCGCTTCCACATGCACAGAACATTGTGTAAGGGATTCCGCGTCCCATGCAGCCGCAGCGACTCCTCCTGCATGCTGATTGTGATTCACACCCACATCTGATTAGCTTCAGAACTTCATCTGGTGCTAAGCACACTCCTTCACCTACTGTTTTTGGGATGAGAACGCTGTTTCGTCTCTCTCCCACCCATAATGCACAGGATCAAGTGGTGGTGGGTCACACTTTAGTGTATCGAGCCAGTTCACCACAGTGTATTGGGCTCTGAGCACATTTTAATGGAAAGCTTCAGTTGTTGGTGGTAGAGAACATAGTTTGGGTGCAGCAGTTCCCGACTTCCTTGTCTTCTGAGCCCATACTCGCTGACGACACTCAGTGAGAGATGAGGATTTCTTATCCCCATAGCATGCAACAATGAACGCTTTGCCTCTTTCTCGATATGGTCAAAGCATGCATCAAGGAACCCCAGCTTGTCTAGCTTCCGACCCTTCTTGGTTGTGGCAATGGCAGTGCTTTGCCGATGCCATGTATTGCTGCAACTGTGTCACAACCACTCAAAGCGTGTAGTTTGAGGATTTGTGGGATGATGTCTTTGTGCTGGGTTACAGTTGCTCGGATGTCCACTGATTTTCTGCGACGCACTGGAGACTCCATAATCATGGGACAGCCTAGTTTCTTAAATTCATAGAAGTGAGTCAGCATGGCAAACACGTCTGTGTCATCACAAATGATGGAGATGCGGGCATCAGAATCTTTCTCAGCTTGTCGATAACGTGTTGTGTTATTATCACGTCAGCCTCCTCATGAGATGATGAGAGCTCCAATGATGCTCGACTCCTGCCTCGCACAATGGAAGTCGGTATGGTCTGCCATCCTGCAAGCACTAGCTCATGGTCTTGGGTTACAGTTGCGAGATACTCACTGTCGGCAAGGATTTGCTCACAGAGCAGCCTGTTTAGTTGCTCCTTGTTCGGGGTGCACGTGAGAACAGCGTCTCTTGTAGGCAATGGGGTGTTGAGGTCCAGCTTGTGAACTCTGCTGCTCTTGCTTCTCATTGCCCGAGTGCTTGATTTCGGAGAGAAATCATAGTAGCGATCAAAAGCTCGTACTACAGATGCATGAGAAAGATGTTTCGGTAGCCATACTTTGAAGGTTTGGATAAATGTAGCAACTGTGCCACTAGCAAGCCAGTCGAGTGTCCACCAAACAGCTGACACATCCATGATAACAACTGTTGGTCGACTCCATGTTCGAGAGGATGTTTCCACTCCCAAGTTCTGCTTCAATGCGGACTTAGCTGCAGTTCTCATTAAGCCATCTGGTTGGAACAGTGCGGGTGGGTATGCCGCAAGCTCTGTTGAGAATACATGGGTCAAGTTCGCGATCGCTCATCAGCAAACCGATGACGCGTGCATAAATCGCTTCTTGGTCCATAACCAAGTGGGCACCCACCTTGATATGTTTCGTTTTACTTGCAAAGGTAATGAAATGTTTGGAAATGGTGCCATGAAAGCCTTGTGGCCATGATGACTCGTACTGTGCCAGTTGCGTCTTTCCAATACTAACAGCTCTATTGGCATTGGCATCTGGAGATGCAAGCTGCCCTGTCTGAATATCGTATAAGTTGCCTCATGGATGTGACTCTGGATCCATTGGCTCCATGGATTTCATTTTAAACCCTATAGAACTACTCAGTCTCGCCCAAAACCATAAAAATGACAGTAAGATCACCAAAATATCTCCACGACAGCCCGGGATATGGGATATTCCATATTTCAGGAGGCGTTTGATCTCCAATGACCTTGAGTATTGACGAATGTGGGTCAAAATCACTCCTAGGTATCTGCAACCCCTCCAGGTCGACTCATCATCCTAAAATCCCCTAGAAATGGCACCAAGATCATCAAAATCCTTCAAGTATTGAGCAGGATATGGGATTTTTCAGTTTCCCCGGCCATCTTGGAAAATGGCGACCATATTGAAAAAGCCAAGCGTGGGTCAGGTGTACACCCGATGGATTCTTGAATGGGGTCGTATAAGCTTTCAAAATGTGTAAAAATTTGCTTTATAAGAAACAATGCAGGGTTCCAGTAAAATCAGGATCTGTGCTACCGGACTAAGGCGCGGCTGCTGCGCATCGCCCACATTCCCAATCATAGAGGAAGGAGCTTAAGTATCACATATGACAAGCCTCATTATGTCAATATCGCAACTAACCTACTAACCAGTATCTCAATATATATAAGAACGGTTGACGGAAAAAGTTTTCCATTCGGTGGCGGGAGCTTAACATTGAAGCTTCACTTTCGTCGCACTGTGATAGAATGACCCAAATGCCTTTCACAGTCTATCGAGGGGTGAGATACCAGCGCGGGAGTGGGATTGGATTCATTTTTTCAACCATACTGCGTACGGGTGTCCCCTTGCTGAAGAGTGGTGTCAGATATCTCAGCAGGAAAGCGTTACAATCAGGTCTTAACACGGTAGAAGACATAATGGCTGGGGCTAAGCCTAAAGAAGCTCTACAAAAGCACTTAAAGCGTACACGTGACGAAATCATCAAAGATACAAAGAGAAAAATGCGTGGTGGCGGGAAGAAGAAGAAAAGGCCTGTACGGAAGAAGAAGTAATAGGGGTTACCAGCACGAGGTGCTAAACGTAAAAGGACATAAAAAAAGACGTTGTAAGCGCATGAAACCTATGGTTGACCATTTTTTTAACTGATATAAGCTAAGAACGTTGCTCTGATGAATCACAGACTGTTTACTACTTGTCGAGAGAGGTGTCATTATTTCTGGCTTGCCATGGCACGTTTCATCCATCCGTGTGGTTCACAATGTTGTAAATCGGAGCTGGCCCTCTTTGACATTCCCCCAACACAAGTGTCTATAGAGCACAGTAACTTTATTAAATTTAATCTGTTAAACACCATTAGCTTCCCGAGTGCTCCTATAGAGTTCGTGATTCCCAGCTCAGGCCCTTACTTTTTTGACCCAAGCTGTGTGTACATGTACGCTAAACTACGAATAGCACATTCAGATGGAACGGAATGCGAAAAGGATTACGCTGTATACCCAGAAACAAACTTTCTACACGCTATATTCAATGTGACGTGTATTTAAATCAGATCAATGTCTCGTCTTGGTCTGGTTACTATCACCTACGACCCTGTCTGGAAAATGTCCTTAACTTTTCAAAAGAAGCGAAGGATACCTTTTTAACTGCTGAAGGTTTTATCAAGCTAAAGATGAAAGTAGTATAAAGTGAAAATTTAAAAATTCTAAAGAGAAGATATAAGAATGCATCGGGCGCCTACACAGAGTACACATTCCAGGAGAAACTGCTTGTGAATGGGGTCGATATGAAAATAAAACTCACCCGTACGAGCCTTGAGAGTTGCTTAAATCTGGGGGCTGACCAAGAAGAGACTTCGAAGCATTTGGTTATTCATATTATGGAGACATATCTCCGCGTGCGTCGAGTGAAATTAAGCTCTGCTAAACAGAGAAATTGAAAAAAAATTACTACACGCCTCAGTAAAATACCCAATTAATAGAGTCCACTTCAAACTTTATACGGTGCCTTCAAGGCTAACATCAGGGCTAACATCCAACTACGAGACACTGCGGCGCACTTATTCTGAATACGGATATTGGTGACGGAGCAGGGATTCATTGGATAGGCGTTTATTTTAAAAAATAGGGACAAATGTACTATTTTAATTCACTGGGTGAACATCCTTAGAATGTTGCTATTATTGTATAATTTCTCGATCAATTGCAAATTCCCCAAATAGTCTGGAAACCATACCGATTCCAGAGCTACTACAGCAATGTATGTAGTATGTACAGCCTATCCTTTCTCATGCATATGGCCCGCGGGAATGAGTTTACAAATTTTTTTAAATTATTCGATTTGTGTGACACTGAACGGAATGATGAATTGGTATGCACCCAGATAAAATGCCGGTTCCCGTTTGCATGTACTCGGTGTATTGTGTGAAGTTTTATGTATATATATATATCATTGTGACTTCATCAATTAATTATTGTAGCAATATATACTCTATAGCTTAAAGGCCTATATTGTGTAAAATTATAAAATCTACCCCCAATAATATTAGTTTTTGTAGCGTTTAAGGACGAGGATTATGTTCTGTAGCTTATTTAAAATGTAATGGATGCTAATTCTGTAACTAATATATATCGGGTGGCCAAAAAACTTTACTTAATTGAAAGTTTAATAACTGCAACAATTCAAAACTTATGCGATTGAGATTTTGCACATATTAACAGATGCATATAGTCTATAATTGCTGGAATTTTCAAATATGTAGGTTCAATAGTTTTGTTACAGTGAACAATTTAAAAGCATATGTCTAAAAATAGCATGCCTGGTGTGCATCTGACACGTACGTGCGCTAGCGTAGGCTAAACCTAATGTAGCGTAGTATGACACGCGCGCTGGTGTAGGGTAAACCTAATGTGAATTTGCTTTCTTTTATTTTTCCGCTAAAACCCCGCCAGCATGACGTTAAGTAAAAGTGATAAATCCATCATAGAAGCATGTGTCAAGGAAAAAGGTTGGAATGGAAATAGGATTGTCCGAGAATTCCCCGCAAAGAACTGGACTCGTCAAAATGTTTATAACTTAATAAGAAAGATAAAGGATACTGAATCAACAGCTAGAAAACCCGGCAGCGGCAGGCCCAAAAGTGTTTCAACAGAAGAAAATAAGGCTGCCGTGGAGGAACTGATTCAATCCCAGGAGAATACACCAGGAACTTATCGCTCCCAGAGACAGATTGCGTACGACCTTGGGATTTCTCGCTCCTCTGTACAAGGGATTGTAAAACGTTTGAAATTGAAGGCCTACAAGAGAATTCGAGTTTCTCGGCGTGATCAGAATGTAAGACAGCGTAGAAAGACCCGATGTAAATCCCTATATGAACGCTACTCAGCTGAAGACGTGCAAAAAGTTGTTTACAGACGAAAAGGATTTCACGTTGGAGGTGGCCAAAAACAGGCAAAATGACAGGGTTTATGGTTCAAGGAAAAAGGACATTCCTCCCTCCAGGCTTTATCATGAAACCTCATGATTCAGCAGAAAAGTAATGGTATCGGCGGGAATTTCATGGAAGGGGAAAACACGAATTCATTTTATTGCCACAAACGAAACTAAAGTTAACTCTGAGCGCTACATCAACCTGTTAGATAATGGGTTACTTCCTGATTGTCGTCAGCTGTATCCTGATGAGGCCTACATTTTCCAGCAAGATGGGGCACCCGCCCATACAAGCCGAGCGACCCAAAATCATCTAGAGCAAGAGACCCCTAATTTCATCAAAAAGGATGAATGGCCGCCTCAGTCTCCCGACTGTAATCCGATGGACTATTCAGTATGGGATTCCCTCATGGTGAAGGTTTACGGCAGCCAGAAAGACAAATTCACCGAAGATGAACTTAAAGAGAAAATCAGTAGAGCATGGGAGGATATCACCTTAGATGAGGTTCGAAAGTGCATCTCCTCGTGGAAGAAGCGATTGAGGGCAGTTTATCAACAGGGAGGTGGTCACATTGACCATTTGTTTAAGTAAATTTTGTTAAGTTCAAATTCATTTTCTTCGGCATGCTATTTTTAGACATATGCTTTTAAATTGTTCACTGTAACAAAACTATAGAACCTACATATTTGAAAATTCCAGCAATTATAGATTATAACCATCTGTTAATGTGTGCCAAAGCTCAATCGCATAAGTTTTGAATTGTTGCAGTTATTAAACTTTGAATTAAGTAAAATTTTTTTGTGACCACCCGATATATATATATATATATATGCGCCTCGGTGGTGTAGTGGTTAGCGTCGCTGACTATGAATCAATCGACCCCGGGTTCGAGACCAGACGGCAGCCGGCGCGCAGCAAAACCCAGCTGTTCATCCTTCCACACATAAAGAAAGTGGTTGGTAGATAAATGGGTACCCTAGGTGGCCTAGTGGTTAAGACGCTGGGCTGCTCGTTAAACTGTAGGTCTAAGGTGGAGTGAAAAGCTTAACCTTCGTCAGAATGAACAATTCGGGCGGAAGCTAACCAAAGGTTATTTTAACCAAAGGTATATATATATATTATATAATGTATAAAAAAATTATATCAATGTCACTCTTATATGTGTGAGAAACATTGAAAGCCAAATAACGTAAAAATGTGTTGTATACAGTAAACGCTCTTATGTGTTAATTTATGAAACAATCCTCATAGTTTTGTCATTTAATAAAATGTCGAAAATACAAGGCTTATTCTTACCCGACACACGCACACACAAGAAAAAAGAAAAAACTTACATCACTTCTTCGACAACGAGGCAATCGTTGGATCGAGTGTCCAGTAAAACTTCAACCCTGGTGCTCAAAATCACCTTCGACGATTTGAGTTTCTTCAAAGCTATTACGAAACGTTTCTACTACACGATCCAGCTCTGCCCGACTCCTTTAAGAAAAAAGGTACGGGTGCAGACAAATTTTTTATTTATTTTATGGTCAGTTCATATATTTTTCTGAAGAAAGTTTCTAGGCCTCTGAATTATGATATAAATTAATACGTAAAAGTAGAAATTTTGAATGCCCTTTTAAGAGAAAAAACGATGAACAAGATTACATTTAAAAATGAGTTTTCGTATAAGCATTCTATTCCTCTATTCGTTCAACAAATTGCGCAGTAACGCAAACCTATATATATATAAATTGGAGGCCTGGAAACGTTCATCAGAAAAATATATGAACTGTCCATAAAATAAATAAAAATTTTGCAAGTAGAAAAATTATATCTGTATTTCAGCCAAAGCTTATTTTAACCTCTCTCTCTCTCTCTCTCTCTCTCTCTCTCTCTCTCTCTATATATATATATATATATAATATAGTATATATATATATATATATATATAGATTATATATATATATATATAAGAATGAACATTGCTTATATTTGGAGCATAAATTAGACATTTTAAGGTAGTCACATTATAAGTTAAAGTCTAGTATTTACTAAAATTATGAAATGTGATTTAAATTGATTACCTCTCTTAGTTTACCTTCCTCTGAAGCATAAATTTTGAATGCCCCTTTAAGAGAAAAAAATGATGAAAAATATTGCACTTCAAAAAGAGTTTTCGTATAAGCATTCTACTCCTCTATTCGCTTAACAAATTGTGCAGTGGCGCAAACCTTTAGTACAAATTATGCTTCAGAGGAAGGTAAACTACAGTTTTAACGTGGCACCAATAATGATGTTTCTTGAACGATATAATGTAAGACCATATTAAACATGGCGTTGAAATACAAATGATATATATATATATATATATATATATATATATATATATATAGACAGAGAGAGAGGTAATCAGTTTAAATCACATTTCATAGTTCTAGTAAAGATTAGGTTTTAAATTTATAATGTGAGTACTTTAAAATGTCTAATTTAAGCGTCAAATATAAGCACTGTTCACTCTTATCATATATGTATATATATATATATATATATATATATATATATATAGAGAGAGAGAGAGAGAGAGAGAGAGAGAGAAGTTATAGAAAAAAACTTTGGTTGAAATACTGGGGTATAATTTTTCTACTTACATTTCGCGCATGTGGCATTCCATTGCTTCAGTCTGTTCAGCTTCACAAATGTTTGCCACTTCTTGCGATAAACTAATTCTCCCCATTCAGAAGCTGCGAAGATCAGTCTCGTGACTTTAGCCCTGCAGAATATAAGGATAAAATCACTCTACCGTGTGTATATATATACATATATATACTCGTACACTGTATATATATGTGTGTGTATATATATATACATATATATATATATATATATATATATATATATATATATATATATAAATATATATAAGTATAAACATGTGTATATACTCAATTCACTTCGCGAATGTAACTTACATATCGTCTCCAACTTCGTACACGCCAGGTGATGAACAGAAATCTGATTCACTGTCTGTATTCATTACGGCTAGCAACGCGTGAATGTTCATTGGAAAATATCAGGTAATATGGTCTCGAGATGAAAGTGGGCCCCTTTTTATATGCGGGGCATTGATCCATTTCAAGTGTCGTAGACCTGAGCTCGAAAGGCCAATTGTAAGTTCGCGGCTTCCTGATTGGAAGCATGTCTTTATCAATATTGGCTTAAACATTCCTCAGATTTTTGTGGGTGTCTTTATCATATTCGGTCTAAGCACTCTTTAGATTTTTCAGATTTAATGAGTGGACGCCCAACGTAATTATTTTAATTAAAACAATTAACTAAGAAGGAATGGCCTGACACAATTAAGGTCGGGGCATTGATCTAATATACCACAGTATTCCAAGACCATACATTTCAGTCGCATTCCAGTCGCAAGGTTAAGTAAAAATATGTATACATTTAGATCAATTAAATATTTCTGCATCATTATTTCTGGACATCTTCAACACTAAGATTTAATATGGTCCTGAAAGCCGGTTTTAAATTATATTAAAAATAATGCAGAATGTCGAGGCGGGACTCTATATCTATATATATATACACACGTCAGAATCACTTTTATATGAAAATGAAAAAGTTTATTGAGGATTCATACACCATATGTCAAATATTAGCGATAGTAAGGTTTAACAATTAAATTATATTATAAAAATATTAATTTGTTCAACATAATTATTTTAAATAAATTTTTAACGGTATTTAAATTTGGTTTATTATTATTATTATTATTATTATTATTATTGTTGTTAGTATTATTATTATTATTTTAACCCTTTACATGCCTACGTCCCTATTCTGGGCACATACATTCTAAGTGTTATAAATTAGTTGCATTTGTACATTTTCATAATTCACCACTTTATATGAGTTAATTAATTTATAATTAACTATCTCAATTCATATTTTGTAGACGCCTTGAATTCAACCTACTTTTTAAGTATAGTTTTACCCTTTTAAGATGTTCAAATAAACATTCCGTACCATCACGTTAGTATACTAAAACTGGTAATGAACATTCTATGAGAATAATTATGGTTCCAAAAGTCAGTTTACCGGGGAAAATGTTTTTTACTGATGATTATTCTAAACATTATGACAATTTTTTTTACAGCAAAAAGCCAGCATGTCTTCAGGACCTAAACGACTACATTTGTGAAGAATTCCAGCTCTTAAGCAATGATAAGGAACTATGTAAAGCAATTTGCCGGTCAACCGTTGACAGATACAAGATGTGCATCGAACAACATGGACGACATTTTGAAGTTATTGTAACCAAAACTATTCTCATGTTTTGTAAATATGTTTCAGAAATTTTTTTCTTTGTTTTCTTATATTTTGTAAATATATTTATGAAACAATTTTTTTCTTTGTAGTGAACTCACCTCAGGAGAACATTTTCTTCGGTAAACTGACTTTTGGGACACTCGGTATATACAAGGTAGAAAAAGAGTTGGTAATAATAATAATAATGATAATAATGATAATAAATAATAGTAAGATTTGACAGATTTGGCAGGCAAAGAGGAACTTCTCTCTCCTTCTGCTGTTTACCTATATATATATATATATATATATATTAGACCAGCCCACGCTCATAGGGGTGAAAAATATTTTTTCTTTTCTTAAGTCTCACCCCTGGAATTTGTTATGCGTTTCGATAGAAAGTTTTGAGTGACGTTTCAGCCCGATTCGATATTATTTAGTGTGCCGACAGACTCTGAAATGTGTAGTTTTTCCGCACCACCCAGAAGGTAACTACAACAGGCGTGGTTTTTTTTAAGTGGTATCCCCAATAGGCCTAATCCACTTTTTTTAATGTTAACTCATGATGTTGATGTGCTTCCTGTCTTTATCATCGATTTCTTTGGCTCTGGAAACCGCTCTCGGTGTTTTTTCACGACTTGAAGAAGGTACTGCAGTTGTTCTTCGTTTTTTGTGAGATGACTGCTGAAACTCTGAATTAATGAGACCGCTCTCTCTGCATTATCGTTTACAACATTCATTGTTTTAACATATTCCTTAGCTAATTTATAGTCGTCCCTGTTCTCTCATTCTGTAGGATCTACTTCGAGAAACGTCGATTCAAGGAACAATTTCTCAAAGAAGGAGCGACTTGAGCTTGTTACAAAGTCCGCCAGATTTTTCTCCAGTATGATAGGTCATCATGAGTGTGGTCAAAAGCAATTCGTTTTTCTGGTATTTCTGAACCAGGTGTTTCCAATGCCTGAACCATCTGCCGTTTCACTTGCAACGTTATGCCATCATCAAAAAAGGCAAGCGACACAAGTTCTTCATTTAGATACCAGAGGTGACGACATAGTGCTTTGCTAGCTATTGCTGAAAGTTCCTTATCATCATATTGCTGAAGCTCTTGTAGACACTCCAAATCGGTTCTTGGTGCAGAAGATGCGATGGGAGCCGCAAACCATTTTGGCACATAAAATCGAACAGCATAGCGAGAGAAGCGTTCCATTGTACTCTGCTCCTGTTTTGTCAGGTTGAACTGCGAGCGAAACAATACAATTTTGATGGCATAAATCACTCTTGACATCCACCTAGCGCGATATAAAGCCCCAGATTGACGAAAATGTACTCCTCCTGAGGGAACACCACCTAAATAAATAATTGATAATTCAAGAAGTTTGCGATAATCCGCTCTTGGGTGAATCCTCGCAAGCTGTTCTTCGCACAGTGCGAGGATTTCTGCTTTCCACGGCATGTTTGTATTGGCAGTTTCAAATCTTTTATCATCCATTTGTTTCCAGGATTTCTTGAAACGTTTGAAAAGTAATATATCCGGTCCCGTTGAACCACCGTAACACTTTTGGAAGACGTCTGATATCATAATTTCATTAATATGGTGCCGACAGGCCAAATAAAGGAGTTTTCTATCAAGCTTACTTTCGATTATCGTGCAAGCGCCCCTTTTTTTTGGCCAGTATTGTTAGCGGTAGTATCAAAACACATTGATTGAATACATTCTCGCAAATTCCAATCGTCTAAGCATTCTAGAACTGCTTCTGCAATTCTTTCGCCTTCTCCAGAAGCAAGTTTGGGTACTGCGAGAAGCTTAGACTTTCTCCACCGGATACAAGAATAGCCAGCCTATCTATATTTTCATCACCTGTTATATCTTGCATTACTTTATCATTCCAATGAATGGTAAGCGGAACGTCAGAGGTAAAGGTTTGTTTAATGTCATCTGCAATTTTTGTCGTACAACACTCCTCGCCCTCTGTAGAGTATTTCTGCTCAAAACAACATTGTCAATATCATGTCCAAGAGAAGTTGCAGCAGCTGAAAGCACCATAACAGCACTACGATCACTTATTTTTGTTCGATCTAATGCCTTGTCAGATCAGGTGTTACGATGCGCTTACACTTATTTGATATTGTGCTGCTTGAAGGTTTAGATGTCATTTCAGGAGTGTACGATGTGCCTGGCTCTGGTTGCTCATCACTACTACTGCTTGAATTGCTATCACTGAACTGGACAACAGCTGATGACAATTTCTTTCGCAATGCCTCGGCTTCTTTTAGGGCGGCTTGTCTTTCATCTCTTTTCCGTTGTCACATTTGCTTAACGACCAGTTTCTTATCAATATCAGTCATGTAACCTCGCCTCCCCTTTTCTCTCTGAGCTTGTAGGAATGGTCTATCTTCCTCATTGGACATCATTTGTAAAGCATTTGCGTGAGCTATATCAAAAAGGTTATCTAAACTACCCTAGAATTCAGTTTCTTTTTTAATTTGATTTTGAGTGCATTTACTGCAACAATATAAGATCACCCAAACCGCAGGGTTATATATATATATATATATATATATACATACAAGAGAGAGAGAGAGAGAGAGAGAGAATGGTAGAATGCTACTTGCGAAATAAATTTTGAGGTTCGTATTTATGTACAGTGCTTACAAGAAGTCTCGCGCCTCTGTCTCGTCCCAAGCTAGTCTGTTAGGTATAAAATGGGCGGTCCTTATGGCAGAGGAGGTGTGTTCGGATTGGTGCACATAATTGCTCTAACCCCATCAATGACGTCCACATTATCATTGTGTTGATCACTCTATCTATTCATATATAGAGACATACTGTATATAGATATATATAGAGTATGCAGGGGATAACGTGTCTCAGTCCCAGCTATGGTAGTTGTCTTACAATTAACAGTCCCAAGTGCAAGTTACGTTAACACCTCCACATAAACTACCCTGGACTAAAATAACATACGTGAAGCCCTTACCCAGAAACCATTTAAAAGGTGTGATTTAAAAGCTCTCTGTCTCTCTCTCTCTCTCTCTCTCTCTCTCTCTCTCTCTCTCTCTCTCTCTCTGATCACACACATGGCAATGTATCCATATAACGTTAATAATAACCGAAACTCGAGAAAATATACTCTCTGCCTTCCGCTCTACTCCAAATCCTTCTCTCTTAGTGACCTCTTAATACAAACTAATCTATCATATTTTGCGACTTTTTAACTCTGGTAGGATTCAATTCCATTCCTATAGTGTAAGAGATACTTAAATTCATGTGTGTATTATGCCATATGATGTGCGTAATAAATAATAATTTTTAAATAGTTGGAGCGTTCAAGGTCATCTGTAATAATCTATAGACTACCCCCAGTGGCGGATCTACTATGAAACTAATGAAGCTTAAGCTTCAGGGCCCCTAATCCAGGAAGGGCCCTGAAGCAACTTTTTTTTTAATGAGTGAATTTTTCAACAAAATCGATGGAGTTTTTTTAAATGTTTGTTATTAAAATAAGGCTATTTTAGTGATAGAATCATAAGCCAATGGGTTGAAGTACTTAATATTGACCTTAGAATATGCTCTAATACCCATTTCATATGGCCTCAAAATGCCCCTGTAATTGTTGCTGGTTGCGAAGGGCCCCCATAACAGTTCAAGCTTCAGGGTCCCAAAAATGTAGGTCCGCCACTGACTACCCCTCAAGCTCACTCTCAACACTTAGATTCCCCTAAGACACAGGCGTCTTTAAGTAACATGAATGCGTAGAGATCTAAGGTGTTAGATTCCATATTATATAATTTATGTGCTAGGTTTAAGAACGCTGGCATTGAAGGATGGAAGGAAGGACAGTAAAAGCGATAATAGATTTAATGAAGGAAGTGGAATGAGGATGGAGGTGAGCTTTGCTATGTCGAAGGAAACGAGGTTGGGTGGGGAATTACGAAGGGAGGAGGAAATGCTAAACACAAACTCAAATATTTTTTTAATGCCCTAGGGCCTAGACCTAGAAAGACAAAGAGCAAAATACCTTAAACTAACAATGAATTGACAGAAACAGAAGAGTCTGGTCTTAGACGCACTGATAGGTTTAACGTATGTGGCTAGAGGCCGCCACTCAGAATTACCACTACTACCTAAGTCATAATAAGGTTATTTACTATGACAGAGTAGTCATGAGTAGTTATGGAAATAAAATATGATTATACTGTTGATGGCTGACTATATTCAGTTGGGATATAAACTATTGCTGACAATCTCTGGATCCTTGGCTTTTAAGACGAATTTTTTATGCATATGTTCAACAAAATAGGAAATTGGCTGATTATTATTACCATTCGAAGGGTTGGTACCCTTCACAACCGAAATCAATTTCAGAAGGGGTGCATGGTATCCTCATTTCCTTTATCGTCCCAGCACGCTTCACATAAGCCATTTACACAAAGGTGGAAAGGCCGTCTGTGCACCACGAGACGACCCAGGCAATGCGGGGAGCAATGGTGACATTGCATGAATATGGTGTGCCAATAAGAGAAATATCAAGACGACAAGACGTTCATCGAAGCACTGTGGAACGGTGGATTCATCGGTATGAAGCAGAAAACTCAATCGCTACTTTGCCGAGGTCTGGTCCTCCGCGTTCAACATCTCAAGAGGAAGATGCTGCGATTGTTAATCATGCCGGAGAGCATCCGTTTGTTCCAACGACGCATATTTACAGACACCTGAACCTTCGTTGTAGCGCAAATACAGTGAACAACAGACTTCACGAGGCAGGGTATTTTTCTCGCCGTCCAGCTATAAAACCTGCATTGACGATTGAGCATAAAGAGGCGCGGATGGGATTTGCCTTGCAATACTTGCCGCAGGTTCCCTGCATTGTTAGAGGCAGCGCGGAAAACGCTATGAAGAAGGAAATGTTTTCCCGAGCAAACGTAGTGGTCACATCAATCTCGGTGTGTGGGGCTGGATGTCTGGCTATGGTGTCGGAGAATTGACTCAAGTAGATGGACGCTTTACTGGACAGCAATATTGCCAGATACTGGAAGAGGTGCTGCTACCCAGTGTTCGTGCGTATCTGGTTCCAGCACCGGAACCACCGGAACCATTTTACTTAATGGAAGATAACAGTCCCATTCATAGGAGTAACGTTGTGAGAGCGTGATACGAAGATCACCCAGAGATTATTAATCTAATTCTGCCACCACGTTCTCCTGATATGAATCCGATTGAAAACCTTTGGGCAATAATGATTAACGAATGGGAGCAACGCAATGAAAGGACATTTGAAGCACTTTTAACTCACACGAGGAATAGTTGGGAGAGCTTACGCCGAACACCAAACATTCCCTACAATCTGGCCTCTTCTATGCCGCAACGATTGCAAGAAATTATTGATGCTGGAGGAAGCTATACGAAATACTGATGTTAAAGCCATGACGTAAATGTGTATCGAATATATATTTGTTAATATAGAATTTTATTATATTTTTATGTTTGACTTCTATAAAAGTATATATTGTGACCATGAAAGAACTTTACTTATCCATAGTTAGAATCTTTTCTTGCAATGTCTACGCTCGTGGAGATGATAATATATGCATTGCTGAAACAAACTATGAGAAGGTAATAGTTTCTGGAAAAAAATAAAAACTGGCAACATCGAGGTCATCACATGTTTATGGGAATTGTCATATGATATGCTACCAATAAACTCTTATATACTACTATATACAGTATACTATATTATGTAATAATTACGATGAACAAATCAAATGCAAATTTCTCTGATTCACGGCCCACCAGTCGTGCTTTAGACTAATGACTTTCATAAGATGGAATAGGTTTAACATAGTTCGTTTAATAGGTTACTACTTAAAACAATGGATAAACTATCTATTAGTGAGACGACCGTGACTTCCTCGAAATGCGAGCGCGTGAGAGGTTCACTGAGGAATTTGGTCATTAGATTCTTCACGTAGGATATATATTAAAAACAACAATATTGACAACAATTCCCAACAATTACTTAATATCAATAATTGCATTTGAGCAAATAATTTAGACCTGCGTCAAAATAACTTAGGTATCATGCCATGATTTGGGATATTTGCCGAATTAGTCGTTCTCTATAGTCTACAGTATATATTGAGACGGTATAATGTAATGCCCAGCTAATATTATGATGACTAGGATTGCTCGATAACCATCCCAACATCCCGAAACTTGCTCCATTCTTAATCATTTGTATTTTAAACACTAAAATGTAGCAGAAGTGACGTAATAATGGACGTCATTGATTGTATTAGAGCAGTTATGTGCACCAATTCGAACACACCTCCGCTGCCATAAGGACCGCCCATTTTATACCTAACAGACTAGCTTGGGACGAGACAGAAGCGTGAGACTTTTTGTAAGCACTGTACATAGCTACAGTAAAATCTTGGCGAAATTGTTTTAGTAGACGTTGGAAGGCGAATTTTGTCTTTCATTACCGACTTAGGTAATGAAATTTTGGCTCCATTAAGTCGCGCTGAATTTGCTGTGAAAACAACAGCTGCTTTGGACAACAGGTGTTTGGGGGTAATCTGAATAATAAATCATGGAACAGAAATTTCGTTTTGTTTTTCGCAAAAGGCTTGTTAAAGCAAAATATAATAATAATAATAATAATAATAGTATTATAAGTTTATTTAGGATTAAATGAAAAGCTTTGTTTCGTCGTATCTCTCCTAAAAGTTTTTGACTTTCAGAGAATTGCACCGTTTGTAGGGGGTATGGCAGATACAATATTACTATTACCTCGAATTAATAATGGTAATATCTCATATATATATATATATATATATATATATATATATATATATATATATATATATATATATATAATAATAATAAATAAATAAATAAATAATAATAATAATAAATAAATTAAAATAAATTAATAAATAATAAATTAAATTAAATTATATAAATAAATTAATAAATAAAGGTGATGCAAAAGTGGGGGAGTAAAATTTTTTTGTTTCAAATTTTTGAGATACCCTCTCATTTGGTTTGATTTGGTGGAAAAATGATCCTGGGGAAATATCGGGTCAAAATTTGAATATTTGGAGGTCGCGCCCGCCATTTGAAAATTTGCTGATTTCCATGACACCCAGGAGGTACAGCAAGCGTCACGTTACTTTTTTTTTGAGTGGAAGTTCCCCAGGAGGCCTATCATACCACCTTCTTCTTTTCCATTTGTTCATAAAACAGATACAATACAATAGATATTTACAATAGATACATAGAATGGATATACTCGTAAATTTTACTGTTGCGTCAAAGATACGAGAGTTTTCTTAGTTTTGTCCGGAAGCTTCTTCCGATAATTTGATACAACTTGCAGTAGATATTGCTTCTGTTGTTCATCATTGATAATTAATTTGTTATAATCTTCAATCAATTTCACTCCTCTTTCAGCAATATCATTAACAACTTTCATGTGATTCACTACGTTCTTTGCAACCCAATAACTCTCATCGAGAAGCCAATCTTCTACTGGTTTGCTCAAGAACGTTGAAGACAATCCGAGTATACTGAAGAAGGACTTTGTGTTAGCAGTTACAAAATCTTCAAGC